>ML310908.1:30110-100927 GCA_005239505.1 Nicotiana paniculata
TTAAGATCGCGCTCTCTTTAATTCTTCTCTAATCTATACACGGCTTTCCCAAGCATAGCATAGATAGTAAATAGAACCTAACTGCTGGCCAGACAATTAAGCAATTAATCACAGAATTGAAGAACAACCATATATTAGTGAATTGTAATCAAGGTTAAGATAACTTTAAACAACAATATTCATGGCTAAATCACAACCACGAAACAATGGGTTTTTAGCCACTCATGATAATAGCAAACAATTTCATAAGTGTTGAATAATTGAAAATACTAAGAAAAGATGAAGAAAATTGAGATATCTTCGCTTCCGAATGTTTCTCGTGTGTATTCTCCCTCAAAAGTGGCGTCCCCCCTCACAGGTAATTTTAGTCTTGCTTTTATACGTGTTGGGTAGGTCTAGGGCCGAAATAACCGTGTCCCGGGCGAATTTGGACAGGATTCACGCCATCGGCGCCTTGACCAGCGCTAGGCACTCTCAATGGCGCTGTGGCTTTTCACCTACTGGTTCTGGCGCCACAGGTAGATCAAGGCGCTGCCTGTGGCTCTGCAATGTCCAATTTTTCTGTTTTCGTCCGTTTTGGCTCTAGTTTTGCACATTTCGCCCCCGATTGCTCCCGGATCATTCCTACACATAAAAGCACCGCAAATTAATATAAATCAACACATTTCACATCCTAAATCCACGAAACAGAAGTAAAATATGATGTGATATACATACAAATATATATGTATATCATACGTACTTTGCTAAAAAATATCTAAGAATTTCTTGTACTTAGCATCATCTTTTTGCTTCTGCAGTCTTTGTGGAAACGGAGGTGGTGGCCTTGTCACAACTACTGGCTCAGATCCTTTTTCTCTTTCTCATTCTTCTCAACTATCTTAGGAACTAATTCTCCTTCAGGACGAGCTCTATACTTCTTTTTCTTTGGAACTTCTTCTAATACTCTTCCATTTCTCAAAAATCGCATTGACTTGAGCTTTAGGATTAGGCTCAATATCACTAGGAAGAGCTCCAACTGGTCTGGTATTTTGGGAACTGGCAAGTTGTCCCACTTGGCGCTCCAAATTTCTCATTGATGCGGCTTGGGTTTGCTGATCAACCATCAATTTCTGAGTGAAGGTTTGTTGATCAACCATCAATTTCTGATTGAGGGCTTGCTGATCAGCCATCAATTTCATCGTTATTTCCTCAATGTGGCTTGTTGGACTCGCTTGTTGTTCAGCCTGAGGTGGTCTATATTGTTGTTGAGGTGCTTGTAGTCGGTACTGATTCTGAGAACCTTGGTTTCCACCCCAAGAGAAATTTGGGTGGTTCCTCTAGTTGGGATTGTAAGTGTCCCCATACTAATTTGTTTGGCCTCGATTTGCATTACGCACAAAATATACAGACTCTGGATTTGCTGGGCATAGATTGCTCATATGACCTTCTCCACAGACTTCACGAAATATTTGAACTTGTTGCACTGGCTGGTCTTGTTGCTTGTTAATAACCAAGGTCATCTGATTGACTTGGTTGGTCAATGTGGAAATCTGCGCTGATAATGCCGAGACGACGTCTAATTCGAGAACCCCTGCAGATTTTTGTATTGTGTTTCTTCCCATTTCTCCTTGCCAATCCGGATTGCTTTTGGAGAATTTGTCAATAATACATATATCTCATCAAAGCTTTTCTCCAACACTTGACCTCCAGCTGCAGCATCTACAACAAACTTTGTTTCAGGATGGATCCCTTCTATGGAAGTGTGAGCTAACACTTCGTTCGTATGATTGTGATGAGGACATTCTCTGAGTAGCCCCTTAAACCTCTCCCAAACTGAGTATAAAGACTCTCCCGCTTTATGTTTGAAGGCAACTATCTCACTTTTGATCTTTGTAATTTTTCTTGAAAGGAAGAACCTTGCCAGAAATTTCCTTGCCAACTCATTCCATGAAGTAATAGAATTAGCTGGTTCTGACTTCAGCCATCACTTTGCTTCGCCCAACAGAGAGAATGGAAAAGGTGTGAGCCTCACATAGTCCGTAGTAACCCCGTTAGTGATATAAGTATCACTAATCTCCAAGAAATTCAGAAGATGATGTTGTGGATCCTCGTGTGGAAGACCCATAAACTGCCTATTTGCATGAAGTAACTGGATCATGCTCTGTTTAAGCTCAAAGTGCCCAGTGATTCTAGACTTCACAATTCTGGAGGTGACATTAGCAATGCTGGGCATCGCCACCTCCTGAACAGACATTTATTGCTCCTCTGCCATATTCACATGAAATTGAACGAGTGCCTGGAGATTATTTGTATCCTTTGCTTCTCTCAACCTCCTATGAAATGTTCTCTCAGGTTCGGGGTCAAAGCCGTTAAGTCTGTCCTGGCTTCTGACCCTACGCATTCAATCAAAGTTCCTGAGATTAGAGCAACAATCAAGTAACGTTATACAAGACGAAATAAACAATTAAAGCAAAAACTAGAAGTAGTCAATATTCAAGTCCCCAGCAACGGGCCCAAAAACTTGTTGGTCCCAAACGCACACGCAAGTATAAGTGGTCGTACAAGTAATAAAATGATAAATCGAGTGTCAAACCCACATAAACTTGTATCAACTACCCATTAAATTTACTAAAATTGTTATTCAATCAAGCCAAAATCAAGTCCAAGAATATGATTATACTAAACTATAATTCTAAGTAATAACTAAATTATCAAGTAACAAGTTGATTTTTTGTGTATTCAGTAGAGATAAATATTCCATGGTTGTGATCGATTCACCATTCGTATTGTGTTCTTATTAACTCTCCCTTTCATACAATTCACTCATGGTTGCTAATTAATCGATAATTGCTCTCATAGCCTTCTCCCGAAGTACTACTCGCCTATTCAAAATAGATTAATGCCTATATTCCTATGAAATCAATCTATTAAGAATGCATTAAGATTATGATATCTAATTAAGCACGGTGATTAATGCCTATATTCCCAAGAGTTAAGATCGCGCTCTCTTCAATTCTTCTCTAATACATACACGGCTTTCCCAAGCATAGCATAGATAGTAAATAGAACCTAACTGCTGGCCAGACAATTAAGCAATTAATCAAAAAATTGAAGAACAACCATATATTAGTGAATTGTAATCAAGGTTAAGCTAACGTTAAACAACAATATTCATGGCTAAATCATAACCACAGAACAATGGGTTTTTAGCCACTCATGATAATAGCAAACAATTTCATAAGTGTTGAATAATTGAAAATACTAAGAAAAGATGAAGAAAACTGAGATCTCTTCGCTTCCGAATGTTTCTCGTGTGTATTCTCCCTCAAAAGTGGCGCCCCCCCTCACAAAAAAGTTTAGTCTTCCTTTTATACGTGTTGGGTAGGTCTAGGCCGAAATAACCGTGTCCCGGGCGAATTTGGACAGGATTCACGCCATCGGCGCCCTGCCCAGTGCTAGGCTCTCTCAATGGCGATGTAGCTTTTCACCTATTGTTCTGGCACCACAGGTAGCTCAGGGCGCTGCAATGTCCAATTTTTCTGTTTTCGTCCGTTTTGGCTCTAATTTGGCATATTTCGCCCCCGATCGCTCCCGGCTCATTCCTACACATAAAAACACCTCAAATTAATATAAATCAGCACATTTCACATTCTAAATCTACGAAACAAAAGTAAACTATGATACGATATACGCACAAATAAACATACTTTAAGTAAAACATCATTATGGGTATTCTCTTTAGTTTCATTTTAAAATGAAAAACTTAATACTCCAAAAAAGAGAGAACCTATTTTGTTATGTCCCAGAAATTTATTAAGTAGGTAGGAAAAGGAAACAAAGTTCAAACTTCAAAGTCAAACCATTTGATTAGTAAATGGCTATATCTAGGAATGAACATTTCCTCACTTGATAAAAAGTTATAAAAGAAAAAATAGAGAGACGTAAAAATAAAAAAAATAAAAGAGCAAGAAAGGGGGGAAAAAAGGACAAACACACCACGCCTCTCTTCTTCAAGCTCAAACATTCTTTTTGGTCCACTTTATGGCTCGGCCGAAGAGCTCCCTATTAAAAAAAAATTCATTCCTATTACGAAATGAAAATTTCTAATTAAGGTGAAAGGATATTTATCTCACTGTAATCCTAAGTAGTGCGCTTAGGCATGTTTTCTGTACTTCATTAATTTTAGTTATTATTTCTTTTTTCCACTTGGTAGTTGGTACAACGTAGTCATCTTGAATACTTCAGCCCCTTTCGTTATGATTCAATTAATTCCAGCTTATCAAGTTTCAACTAACCTATTAGAACAACAATATGAGAGAAACTTAGGAAAGAGAATATAAATTTTTGCGTTCATTCTTTTAACAATTTAGTACTTGGAAAAAAAACTTACAACCAAAACTAAACATTATAAACTGACCTGGTAAATTAGTTAGAGTTTAAATTTTATGCACCACTCGCGCAAGAAATTTTTATATATCATATCATTTTTATACATTGTAGCAGATTACCTATCTTATTGTCGATACTACAAATTAAATCTCATAGTTAAGGAAGCTTAGCATGTATAACTTAAAGCCAATTACGAAAGGGAAATCTGCATTGTATGCCCACCGAAGACACCATTTAACACCATATACAATTAAAATATTTATTTTACTAGGTATACCTACTTTTCAAATTTATTTTACCTTGTATACCAACTATATTCCGAAATAAAATAATGTGTATTTGAAATTAGAATATTGTATTATGTTTGGTTTGAGTGCTATATTGCAAATTACAATATTGTCGTATGTTTGATTTAATAATGTATCTCAAATTAGAAAATTGAGGAATTTTTGGTTTGAATATTACAACAACAACCACCTAGTGAAATCTCACTAGTGTGGGTCTGGGGGAGGGTAGTGTATACGTGGATCTTACCCCTGTTCCGAAGGAGTAGAGAAGATGTTTCTAATAGACCCTCGGCACAATAAGATGAAACGAGATAGTGTATCAGTAACAACAAAGGAGTCCATAAAGATAACACCAACAACGTAATAACCAGAAAATAGAGAGAAAAATAATAACACTAAGTTGTAACAATGGCACAGTACTATACAGACGCAATAGAATGATATGGACACAAAAAGAGCCACTAACATCCTAAGACAAACCACTTCCAGACTAGCTTCCTACAACCTAACCTGCAACCCTAATGAAGTACTAAGGACTACTGGAACCGCTAGCAGCCTAAAACCAAACATTATCAGACTATCCTGCTATCTCCTAACCTGCAACCCTAATACTCGACATTCACAATTTCCTATCAAGGGCCATATTCTTAGAAATCTGCAGTCGTACCATGTCTTGCCTGATCACATCTCCCTAATATTATAGTATGTTTGAGAATATATGGAAAGATTTGAAGGTATAGAGTGTAATACCTTTAGAACATTTAATGTAGTTTCAAAATTTAAATATACCATAAAAGTAAATTTTATTATGAAACTTCCTTTATATAATGCTTTAAATTCCTACCCACTGAAATTATTCTAAGAAATAACGGTTGAAGCGTAGAAAAAAAATCCGTCTCCCTTTTATCTAATCTGTCTGCTTCACCATAGAGGAAAAAAGAAGAGAGAATGGAAAAGTCGAAGAGGACGGTGGTCACTGGGGTCAACATTTTACCAACTTTTAGCATAATTGTTTGTTGTTCTATCAAAATGTTATTGACTATAAAAGTTTTTTTTTTCTTCCACCAACCACTGACCAAATCTTCACAAGCAAATTTCTCTTTCGCCTACTCTGAACTAACCTATATTTATCCCCTTTCTTTCTTCTTCATTTAAATTATCCACTTATTTAATATTTTTATTTAGAAATATTTTGACTCAAAAATGTGTTTACAAAAAGAATTATTAAAGCTTTCTTATACCAAAAAAGATTATTAAAAAGTGTATTTGCAGCTATCTTTACCGACCAGCAGCTACTATTGCCTTTTCTTTTCTTTTTTGTCAACTTATTTCACCTCCACTCCTACCCGATCTTCTCCTACTTTTCTTATTTTATTTTACTAGTTGCGTTATCGATTGTACTTAAATATTCAGTCAATCAAAATCTCGCACAAGACATTCGAACGGAAGAATAACTAAATTTATGAAAATATTATTCATATGGATGAAATTGCAACAATTTCAATTATTGTAAAAACGTTATTATATTAACATAATACTACTCAATTCAAAATGACTCGATCTTTTTTTAACCTGCAAATTTTATTAATTTAGTTAAATTACATATTTATATGCACTTATAATTTTGGAAATAGGTACGTGATTCATATGTTAATACTTCTTTGTAAACAATATCTTTTGTGTATGTTTTATGACGCTTGATTCTCCCATAATGACTACATGCTTCTCTTACAGCTTATTGCGATGATTGTTACACATTGTTTCATATTGTATTGTATTGTACTGTATTATTTGATGAATATAATATTTAAATAGATTGTGTCATTTGTCGTTATTTCATGATACGCGCACCAGCAACATCATAAATAAACTAACAATGTTATCCAGAAAAGGGCGTAAATTATTGTATAAAAAGGTAGGGTAAATGATAAAATAAATTATTAATAATAATGAAGTCTGAGATGAGAGAAAGAGACAAGATAATGACGCGACCACACCATATTGGTCGTTACATAAAGTGACACATTTCGTCAGTTATAATTGTAGAAAAAGTTAGGCAAGTGTATTATGCTCCATATTCATTGCGAAGGGATAAGGTTGACTGATTGGTTGTAATCAAAACTAAGCTTGTTGGTAGGGTGAAAGTTGAGAATGTGCTAGATGTTGCTTACCAAAACGATACGTCAAGTGTTAACCAAATGGTGGATGATCAGTTAGAAAATGACTTGGAGCATACTCAACGCATATTAGAAGAAGATGAGATGGAGGAAATAATAATCATAGAAAATGAGGACGAAGAATCAACCGATGAAAATGAAATAAATGAAGAGGAAGAATTTTCTTACAAGGAAGGATACTTCGAAGACGACAAGCATGTTAGTTTTTTCAAGCACTCTCAACTTATATAGATTTATATTCTCAAACTTAACATTTTCTTTAATTTATACAGATGATTGGTATGGGTCAAGGTAGGTCTAGGAAGGATAAGAGGCATATCGATCATGAGGATAGTGTTACACCCTTGCTTCCTTCCACTACACAGTGCATCCCTCCGCTACTGATGCCCGACATCAATCTTCAAGGCACACATCTTTTCCACCACATTCATCTAATCATCCTCAAAGTAGTATTCTTACTATTCTCCATCAATACTCTGCTTCCCTTCACATGATCCTGCATATAGAGTTACATGGGTCCATCGAGTCAGCAGTCACAGGGCCATGTGGTGATATGCCCCTTATTTGCTCTATTTGCTTCACCACCAGCTGGACCACATCTATCTGGATTTCAGTGGTCTAGATCGAAGTAGGGGTCTAGATCACACTTCATCAGCGACCCCATCTCACTCTACGCCGAGTTCGTCTCCTAGCATTTCTAGACTTTGCTTTCGGGATAGTAGCGCTGAGCCAGATGCCTCCCCTTCTACGCACGCTTCAGACTCATCGAAGGAAGATGATCCAAAGGAAGTGAAGTATGATCGTTATCATAGAATGATCATCAAGCCTGAGGGCAATAGGTAAGATTTATTTATTATTTTTTTGTTTTTGCTGAATTATACTAGCTAGTCTAGTTTATTTAATGTAATTGCTATGTTGCAGGTTCATACCTAGTCATCAGACTACAAAGATAATCACTGAAGCTCTTGGCCAGTTGTATGATGCGAGCTCGTGGAGAAAATTTTCAACCAATTTAAGGTTTTAATACAACTCTTATCTATTTAAGCATTATACTACCAATAATTTTATCTAACGTTACACACTTCATTTGCAGACTAAGTGTGCCTGGGAGGACCGACATAACAGTGATATTCTTGCAAATTTTGAGTTCAAATACCGTAAGAGACTATCTGATTCCTTATGTTCTGCTCGGAAGAAGAGCAAGAAGCCTTCATGGGTTCTACCGCACATATGGGAGGATCTGCTGAGACAATGGACTTCTGGGAAATTCGAGAAGATGAGTGAACTGGGAAAGAAGGCTTGAGCATCTGAGAAGGGTAGCTCCTTACACTGTGTGGGTGTAAGAAGCATGGGGACTGCGAGTAGACTACTGGTAATTTCTTAAAATATTTAATTCTATTTTTATCGAAATATATTTATATATTTTAATTTAGTTAACATGGTTTATTATATTTGTAGTAAAATAAATATGGGAGGAAGATGACTCATGATGAGTTCTTCATAGAGACTCACATCCGGAAGAAGAAGGCACCGACAAATTCAATTAGATGGGCCGAGGACCGGACGGAAATTACATATGTAATTTTCATAACTACTATAACTTGAAATTATTGTTTATTATATGATATAATTAATAATTTTCTATCTTCTAAATAAAGGGTCGCTACAAGATTAATGTGGAGGAGTACACTCAGAGCTTGCCACTAAATGAGCAAGGCGAGCGATAACTCCTTTCAAACGAAAAAGCACAAAAAATATGATTGGATAATATCGATGGTCCTAAAATATTGTACGAAAGTTATGATTATGAAATATCTTAGTATCAAACATCATAAAATGCGTACCGAAATACAAATTTTCTATTAGGATAAGTATTAAAGCCACTTGTTACTGAATATGTATGAAGTTCAATAATCCTTAAAAAAGAATAGTATATGTTATCTTAACCAACTCATTAATAAAGTTTTGATACAATCTAGAGACAAAATTGAACTGAACATTTTGAGAGTTATGTTAAAAGATTTAAAATTACTTCGGAAATACAACAAACACTTATGGAGAAGGTATATTCAAAATTTATGATCACACTATGTAAATATAGATTTAGATAGATAAAAAGATATAGATATATAGATATATAGATAGATAGATATGAAAATAGCTACTAAAACAATCATGCGTCATAATTTAGCCATCCAACCCTTTAAATTAAGATTTATGACGTGTCCATGGCGTCATCATACGCGATTGGGATTCAGTGGTTGAGAGTCCATTGCAACAACTTCCATTGGGTCCCACATGTGGGGTCCATTTAATATGAGAATCACACCAAGAAGGAATCTCACCAACTTTTTGCCTAGTTGGTGGGCTGCCTCTGTTCATGCAAGCCTTACTTGGTGTAGTCAATAAACTCAGCCCGTCTAATTCAGACACCTGGCATCCATTTTCCCTATAGAGACTCTCTCTCTATATATATATTTCCATTCCTTCAAAAATCAGAAACCAAAGGAAAGGAAATTAAGAGAAAACAAAAAAAACAAACGAGAAAAGCTACAGAAAAAGAGAGCAGAATTTCAAAAAATTTAACATGGCTGAGAACGGTGCAGCACAGGAAAATCAGGTCACCAAACACCAAGAGGTTGGCCACAAGAGTCTTTTACAAAGTGATGCTCTTTACCAGGTAAAACAATTTCCTAAAAAATAAAATGTAGACATAGAAAAATAGTTCATTTTGTTTTTGCATCATCTACTTAATTATTCACTGCATAATCCGAATGCTGATGAACTTTTGAATTATAATTTCAACTGAACTAGTATTTTCGAAAAAAATATAGATATATACTTTAAAAAATTCTAATTAAATACACCAAATAATTTTTTTTTTTGGTCAGGAAAAAATGTTTATTCTGAACCGTAACTATAAAAATAAAATGAGTTTACTCTTAAGTATATTAAAAATTGAACATATCATGGTTGAATATATTTTGAATCTGGCTATGACAAAGTAATAATTTTTCGTTGCTGATGATCATTGGTTGCTACATGTTACAGTACATACTTGAGACCAGCGTATACCCAAGAGAGCCAGAACCCATGAAAGAGCTCAGAGAATTGACTGCTAAGCATCCATGGTGAGTTTACACACACACATATAGTTGAAAATTTACGTTGCGCGGACTCTTCAAAATAGTTGTCGCATCCGTGTCAGGTCCTTTAAGAAGGCACTCACCATCATTATTTTCGGACAGTCCGAGCAACATAAAATATTTTTTTGTTACTGAAGAATATGCATATTTGTTGGAAACAGGAATCTAATGACAACTTCGGCGGATGAAGGACAATTCTTGAGCATGCTATTGAAATTGATCAATGCTAGAAACACCATGGAAATTGGTGTTTACACTGGCTACTCCCTCCTTGCTACTGCTCTTGCTCTTCCTGATGATGGAAAGGTGCATTTTTTTTATGAATAATGATCAATTAAAATATTCACATACTGCATCCTCTTGAAAAGACTTGCACATAATAAAATAAAAGAGAAACGTAGAAGAAAAATAAGGAGGAGAATGAAAAAGAAGAGCAGAAAAGTCTACAAGAACAAGTAAGCATTTGACTTTAGGCACAACCCCATTCAACTTATGAAAAATTTCAGATTTCTTCAATGTGATCCTTATAATAAGGGGAGGATTTTACACAAATTGAAGTTGCATTTAACTCAAACTACTGAATGTCTAATTAAACATTAGTAATTAGGGATCACTTAAGTTTGAGCTAGAGATAGTATTATATAATTCGAGTTACACTAACATTTTAATTACTAGCTTAATATTGTTGCCTCAACGACCACGTACCAAAAACATGTTATTATAAGGCGTGCACGCCACCTTTTGCCTATTATGGGTTATTAATTAAGGAACTAATTGCTATTTTTGTTTGATTCTGCAGATATTGGCAATGGATATTAACAAGGAAAATTACGAACTCGGGTTGCCCGTTATCCAAAAGGCTGGCGTGGCTCATAAAATTGATTTTAGAGAAGGTCCTGCTTTGCCCGTTCTTGATTTAATGATTGAAGATGTAAGTTTCACGCATCCTCTCTTCTATGTTCAGTGCCCGGTACAATTATGTGCGATCGTACCGCTCTATAACAATACCCCTATATAATGGTTATTTAATATAAAAATTATATTTTTTTCGTAATTTATTATTATTATTATAATTAGGGGTGTACATGGACATGGTTGGTTCGGATTTTATCAAAACCAAACCAAATTAACTATATCGATTTGGACTGGTTCGTTTTTGTCAGGTTTTTCGAATTTTCGGGGTTTTTTATTACATGAATATTATTTCAATCTTACTTTATTAATGTTATAGATAAAGTCTTAATGAGTGAATATATATTTGCTAAAAAAATTTATAAAAATAGCAAACATATGATCTATTAAAGTATTCTTATGGGAAATTTTTTTAGTAATACATGAGAGTTTGTCGTCTAATTTAATAATTAAACACAAAAATTACTATAAGGCTTAAATAATGATATGTTCTATGTAATTTAAATTATCGAAATATCACTTCAAATTCGAAAAAAGATATAAGAAATCTTGACATATGAATATGAAAAAACAAAGAGATGATTGACGCATTTCATTAACACTTAAATAAAAAGTGATACAACCCATTATTTAAAGTAAAAAAATATGAATGCACTTCGTAGTCCTATCAAATATTACATGTCATGAGACGATCCTAAATATTTCTAGACATTTCTTAAACAAAATTCTAGATAAAGTCTTAAAGTATATATAAAATAATTATATATTTATATGTTAGATTTTTTCAAACTAAAACAAACCAAACCTAGACGAATTTTTTAATCGATTTGGTTTGACTTTTCGGTTTGGTGCGATTTTCCGGTTCGATTTGGACACCTCTAATTATAATATATGTCCTCTATAATACTACTTCACTATAGCAACCAGAAAATATCGAATAAACAAAGGTGTTATAAAGAGATTTGATTGTATTTGCGGGTTTGCAAAACTCAATATATCGGAATCAAAATTTTTGGATCTGCTACTGCTGCATACATTAAATGATAAAATCCAATGACCCTATTATGTTTAATTTTCTTTAGACTTGATAATGATTCATTTTGAATTTGTTTTTTAATATCAGAAAAATAATCATGGCACGTATGATTTCATTTTCGTGGATGCTGACAAGGACAATTACATCAACTACCACAAGAGGATAATAGAATTAGTGAAAGTTGGTGGTGTGATTGGCTACGACAACACCCTATGGAATGGTTCTGTGGTGGCTCCACCGGATGCCCCATTGAGGAAATACGTAAGGTACTATAGGGACTTCGTATTGGAACTTAACAAAGCTTTGGCAGCTGATCCAAGAATTGAGATTTGCATGCTTCCCGTTGGTGATGGAATTACCCTGTGCCGCCGCATCAGCTGATTTATTCTGTTTATCCAAATTTGTGAATTAATATTTTGTATCTCATCATTATCGCTTTTAATATCTCTATATATTTGTATTTCAAATATTGTACTTCTGAAATTGTAACAAATACTTAAAGATTTATCTTATTTCGCTTGAGTAAAGTTTATTTAAATGATTGTTTATCCTCTGTAAATGTATTTGAATACTTCAAGAAGGATTTGGCAAGTGCAGCCACCTAAGTTGAGAGGTTAAAGAAGTTGAAGTATCTAATAGGCACAATACAAGTTTTTGAGGTAGCCAAGTGAACATTATTAAAACCTTTAGGGAGCTGCCCATTAATTTTAATCCCATGGTAGATGATACATTATTTAACCCCCACTGAAAATTAAAAGCATTTTCTGAATTACTTCTATGGTTTTCTTTCCGCATTCGGGTATGTTACACAGTGCAATTCTTGAAAGAAGAATTAAATTAAATAGCCGTTTATCCTACCAATTAAATTAAAAATAGTTGGTAATGTATAATATATACATAATTTACGTATTACATGTGTATAATCAATGTATAATCTATGTACATTGCTAAAAAAGTAAACAATTATTATGACCGGCTATTTGTGTAAAGGTCCCATTCCTGAAATGGATCAAATAATTGGAACAAAGTCCTCTCTGTTTTATTTTATGAAGAATTAACCCATATAGTCGCCCAACTAATTTGTTAAATTATAAATAGTCGGTGAATATATAATATATGTACAATTCATGTATAATATATGTATAACTACATATAATTAATGTATAACGTATACCGGCTAGAAAATATAAACATTGAATCTGGCTGGCTATTTATATAACATTCCCCTTTTTTATCCCCACCAATTGGACCGAAGTCCTCTAATTGCATATATTGTAAAAACTGCACGGGGCGCCCTATTTGGTCGTCCCCATTTAACCTATACCCATATTTTTAAAATTAATTTAACTTATACCTTAATTTTTACAACTTCAGGCGCCGCCTTCCTGATGCCTGTGCAAAACTTCAGGTTATTTAGTGCTGACGTTTTTACAAATTAACTAAACAACTTTAGCTTCTTCTGCTGAAGTTTTTGAAAAAGCTTTATGACAAAACTAATTAATCCAGGACAAAACTTCAGGTTATCTAGTGCTGAAGTTTTTACAAATTAACTAAACAACTTTAGCTTCTTCTGCTGAAGTTTTTGAAAAAGCTTTATGAAAAAACTAATTAATCCAGGACAAAACTTCAGGTTATCTAGTGCTGAAGTTTTTACAAATGAACTAAATAACTTCAATACTTCTGCTGAAATTTTTGAAAAAAGCCTAGAATGCTGAAGTTTGTCTGATTGTCTTTGCTACTTCAGGTCCGTATGCCTGAAGTTTATGCGAAAATTGGGTACGCTTGTAATATTTTTTTGCAAAGCGGATATAAGTTAAAACGTGACTCAAACAGCGGGTATATATGCAAAAGCCCCCATATATTTCATTACATGTTTTCATTTATATTTTTCTTCGCATGCGTTGGCATAATAATTTGTTTTTGAGTACTTATCGTTCTCCAATTTTGTATAAGTGCATCATCATACAAAACTTCCTCTTTAGTAACTCGAATCGAATGCCATAGATCGACCAACCAAATTTAGTTGTTAGACTTGTAAACTTTTTAAAGGTAATTGGAATATGAGTAAAATAATACATGAAGTCATAGCTTGAGAGGTTCTCTATTTCCTTACATAAGATAACACCAAAAATTTTAAGCAATTTTTTCTTTTAAAATTTCCTCTAGTTACCCGGCCATATATAATGAACTTTTCAGGCAAGGCAAATATTGGTGACTTACTGGAAATGTAGGAAGCCGCACAAGCTCTTGACAAAAAATAGAAGATTTAACTTAGACTAATAATTTTGAGCCTGTTCAGATTAACTGACTTTAATAGCTTTAAGAAGCAAGTATTGAAAAGTACCGTGCTGAAGCTGAACTTATAGATAAACAGTTACGTGTTTAGATAAAAATGTTAAAATTAAAAATAAACAGTTCATGTGTTGGGAAAAAAAAAATTAAGAAAACACTCATAAATTTCCTCTATTTATACTTACATACTTGATGCTGTTTCACGGAAGCTAGACATGTTACAAGCTTCTCGATTGGAGTATGAAATATAGTATAGTATCAAAGTAACATTTCAAACACTTTGATCGAAACCCCCTTATGCATCCAAACAGCTTTGACCCCTGCAAAAAGGAAACCATATTACACCCTTCAGGTGAGCCCAATTAGTCTCTGTCCGTTCTGTTTTCTTTGGTACGTGTTCTCAACTGCTAGGTTGGGTCCAATTAGGGGTGTCAATTTGAGCCCAAACACATTCAATTCGCTCAATCCGCTCACAAATTAATAGGTTAGACTACAAACATTTTAGCTCATGGGTCTATTTGGGCTGAGTCTAAGTTAATCCATTATTTTTAGGGATTTTTTCATTCCTATACCATATATGAAACTATATTACCAAATATGTCCATGATTGACATATTACCGGACCTGGGCATATTTTTTTCTACAAAATATAAACAACTCATTTAAAACAGAATCCTTTCAGCTATATAATTCATTTTATAGGCGCGCGAATTTGGGATATTAAGGATTCTTCCAGATTTTCTTCAACGTAAATCTCGCTATTAATTAAGCCCGTTTCTCTCACAATTTCGGCACTCTATTTTTCGAAAATACCCTGTTTTCACTGTATATTCTGATTTCATAATTAAAATTGAATAAATTAGTTACAGTTTTACTGAATCACGCGCAATTATGTCGAAAATAGCTATTATGCTTCAACTAAATGGGAATTGGGATAACTTTGGGAGATACAAAGATTGTCAGGTCGATGGAATTGTAGTAAGTGAAGATGCAAGTTATAGCCAATTGAATTCTACAATCACAGAGCATCTAATGATCGATACATCAGAAAAAATAACTGAAATCAAATACATTGTCAACGAACATTGTCCTCCAATGGAAATTATGAATGATATGGGTGTTCGAGTATACATGGAGACGAAAAACGAAAACAAAAGCTTAGAAATGTATATGCTATGTATAACAGTGCGTGATTGCGGTTTGGAATTGAGTAACTCTAATTCGAACACAATTGCAGGTTTGATCTGTTACATCAATAGTGAAATTTGTTTATATTTATTTGTTCTACAATTTTTGTACAAAAAAAACTACATATCATGTGTAGATATATATTACTATTCAATTTCATTCGTTCTACAATATTTCTACAATATTTTTTACCAAAAAACTACATAACATGTGTAGATCAATATAAATATTGAATTTCATTCGTTCTACAATTTTACTACAAAATATCTATAATATAGTTCATAACTGTATTTAGCTTTAATTTTTTGCAGGTTCATCTGGAACACTAAAGTTAATTGATATGCCAACATCTCCGGCGATAGTGGAATATGAAAGTATAATCATAACAGAAAATACACCAACTGTTATTGAAGTAGGCCAAGTATACAAAGACAAGCAAACAATTGCCAGTGCAATGAAGCACTATTCTGTCATGAACAAGTTTTAATTTGGGGTGAAAAGATCTAGTGCTCGAAGGTAGGAACAGATCAATGGTCAAAAATCTTTTTTTGTTTAATGTGTATATTTGTATTTTTTTACTTCTTCATTTTTTATGATATCTTTGAATACAAATTGTAGATAGTTTATAATTTTTTTGTATATAAATTGTTAAATATGCTATTTCTATGCTAAAACAACCTTTTTTTTAAATCTACATTTTTCATATCATTGTTTAAATTTTTTTTTTCTGTATCTACTGCTTGGTATGTGTTGGAAAAAATTATACATGGCACTTCAAGTCAACCAACATAAATGATTCGGCAATGTTCAAGGTTCGAAAATTCAACAACTTGCACACATGCTCTTTAATGGACAATACACACATACAACGCAAACCTACTGCTATGGTAGTGGGTAGCATGATTATACCAAAATATGCTGATCCTAAGATAATTTACACACCAAAAGACATACAAACTGATATGTTGTCTGAACACGGTGTGAACTTAACATACATGCAAGCTTGGAGAGCAAAGGAAAAGGCTTTGGAGTTTTTGAAAGGTAATCCTGCTGACTCCTACAGTCGATTGCCTAGTTATTTGTATATTCTAGAGAAGACTTATCCGGGATCGGTAGTTAAATTGAAGAAGACCGACAATGATTATTTCTTGTATGCATTTGTTGCAATTTGTACGTCAATCAATGGTTGGAAATATTGTAGGCCAGTAGTAGTAGTTGATGGGACCTTCTTCAGCATACAGGGGAATAATGCTAACTTGTAGCACAATGGATGTAGCAGGTATTGTAGATTTATTGAAGAAATATTGTAGTTTGTATGTTTTTGTAGGTATTGTAGATTTATTGTAGATATATTGTTAAAAAGTTGTAGTTTGTATGTATATTTCTTCCTCTGCATTTTTTATGATGTAAATTGAATTGCTTTTTGCCACATAATGTAGGTAGCATATTACCACTGGCATATGCTGTTGTTGATTCAGAAAATGACGCATCGTGGAAATGGTTTTTTGAGCAATTCAAACATGCATATGGTGAAAAATCAAATATGTGTGTTGTTTCGGATCATAATGAGAGTATCTTGAAGGAAACATCTATTGCTTATCCCGTCATGCCACATTATTTTTGCATGTGGCATATTTGGACAAATATAAGGTCAAAGTTCAAGAAGGGTCATCTAAAGTTAATCGAATTGTACTTTGCCACGGCACGATCGTACACGCTTGATGAATTTAATGAAAGAATGTCAAAGATTGAAGAGCTTGACCCGCGTGTTAAAGCATACTTATACGATATTGGCTATCATAGATGGTCTCGAGTACATGCTACAGTGAACAGAACTTGGACTATGACATCAAGCATTGCAGAGTCATTGAATGTGGTAACAAGAGATGCAAGAGAGCTGCCGACAGTAGAACTATTAGAGTACATGAGGACTCTTCTTGAACATTGGACGAATGAAAAGTTATTGAAAGCAAAGGGTACATTCACATACTTTGGGATAAAATACAACAAAGAGTTAGAGGACAATAGAACATTATTGCAGAATCTTAGAGTAAGCTATATCCAATAACATCTGATCATTTATTGCACCAAAGTAAAATATTAATAGACATTGTAGAAAATTTGTTGAATTATTGTAGATATTTTGTAGCTAGATTGTAGATAATTGTTGTGTGTTTGTAATGTAATTGTAGGTGAGGGCTTCAACAGATCACATCCATACAGTGATAGATAGTGCGAAGCGCTATATTGTTTGTCTTGAAAACAAGAGATGTAGTTGCGGACAATTCCAGCTTGATGAACTTCCTTGTGCACATGCTTTGGCTGCTTTAAGGCACATGAATGAGTCTTACGAAAACTATTGTTCTCCTTATTACATGAGGGAGAGCCTCTTGCACACTTATGAAATACCAGTATATCCCCTGCCTGATGAAAGCAAATGAAATGTGCCACAACATATAACTAAAGAAGTTGTAAATCCACCTACCGGGAAAAGACAGCCATGAAGACCTTAAAAACAAAGATACAAAACATATGATGAAGTAAATGCAAAGAAGTACAAGGTTTCATGTGGCAACTGCGAAGTAGAAGGCATACCAAAAGATCTTGCAAGAATTCTCCCAAGAAGAAATAAAATTTTATATGGTGAACAGATTTTTTGCTAAAAAGTGTTGATGAGTTCAGGAGAACTATAGTTGATGTATAATAGTTTAGGTGTTTTCAACTCTTAATGTAGTTAGTTTGAAGTTGTTTTGTTTAATTAATATTCTGTATTGAGTTCATACTTTCATAGTTTGATTGGATTATGAATGATTTCTATCTATAATACACAATTGTTTTATTATCTTTAGCACAAATCATTAGTTATTAATGACTATTGTAATTTATCTACAAAAAATCTACAAAATAACTACATAATTTGGAGTTGACAGATACATAATAATTAAGTTGAAAATGAGTTATATACTAACAATAATGATATCAAGTACTAATAACTTTCAACTACTGAAGATAAAAACTACAGAATGTTTCCTATTGTTCGAACTAGTATACTGGATAAAATAACAAAACATAGGGTAAAATAACTGTAGCACAAATCTGCTACAATTAAACTTCAACAAACTTGTTCATAAGTAACAATTTGTCTACAATCTTTCTACAGAAATAACTGCAACTAAACAATTTAACTACATTTTCCCTACAGAAAATGACAACTAATTCTTCTTCTTTCGAACTTGTGTTCTCTTGTTCACAATTGGTGCACCTTTTTTCCTTGCTAATCTGCTAGTCACCTCGCTCTCACTAATGCCACCATTCTCTTGCTTCTTCGTAGCGTAGTCCCACAGTAGCGCTCCATAGCGTCTACGATGTTGATCAATATCAAAAAGATCATCTTTAGAAGCTGCTAGGTCTATAATGTTGGCATACTCTGCAAAGGCAGCAACGTATACACCACAGTCACTGCAAAAAAAAAAATGTCAATATTTAGCATACAATGAGCAAAAAAAATGTTAAATAGATAGAAGGAATTTTTTTTTTCATAAAGTGATCCTTTTTTTGGCTGTGGTATCTCACCGACGAACCACTAAATGTCAATAGGGTCGGTAACACCGTTTTTAATGTATGCCTTTGTGTTCTTGAAGTTGATGTCTGGACGCTTGCCATAAAAACCGGTGCATGACAAGTAAAGGGGGATCATAAAAGCAAACTTGGTGACGACAGATTCAACAAAGGTATGATTATGTGAAGAGACCATAGAATTATACACATAAAGAACCCTATCAGCAATGTCAAAAACAACCAACAACCAATGAAATTTTTGTACAATGTTGATGGGCATGATAAAAAAAATCAACTTGATCCCATGCAACATTTACGAGTAATCTTTACCCTAATATGTATTCTGCTACGACGTCCTGGAGTTTGACAATAACAAACTTCTTTTCGGGAGGAGCAGTGATGTACTTATGATAAATTTGTTCAATTCTAGTCTTGAACAAACAATCAGTGGTTGTAAATCTTATCTTGTTGTGGGGATCATACTTTCCTCTTTTTCTCAAGTAGTACAATATAACATCAATGTGTTGCAACAAAAAATAGATTTCATTTGTTTTTAATCAGTATTACAAATTATTTACAATATAACTACAATTTCATTTGTGATTAATCAACATTACAAATTATCTATAATATATCTACAAAATAACTACATATTCTGGAGATGGCATGATAACACAGTATAGAGTTTACCGAGTCGTTGAGGACTTGTCCGGGATGTGCCAAAGTATAGAACTAGTCCTTCTTATCAATCTTTTCCACTCCAAGATCATACCATGGCTTAAGTTGGTTATCTTTTACAGAATAAGGAGCCTTCTTCCTATTTAAACACATAGCAATTACAATAAATATGTTGAATGAAGTGGATATCCAAAAGATGTATGCTGGAAGCAATATAAACAAATTGTATAAACTAACCTCTTTGAAGCTGTATCGGTACCAAGGTATAACCACTTGTTGAATTCTTCCAACAACTCAGGATCAACATCTTGACCAATAACCCTAGTAAATAGATGCTTCATTTGAATAGTTGGAGGTCCAACAGAAGTGCTGCCACCAAAACTGTAAAAAGTGAGAAATGGTGATCGGGCATGCTTTCCAGGCTGCCTTGTTCTTCCTTGATGTACAAGTGTTGTTTCATCTTGGTTAAGCTCGCCGAACTTAACAATCTGGGAGAAGTTCTCTGGCAGCTCAAAATCAAGTGTAACTTCCCTTTTCTCACCTCTGGAGTCGTCCGAATCACCTACATTAACGTACTCGACTGCTTCACCTACATTAACCTTCTCCTCATTCTTTTGTTCTCCTTGAATGCTTATTGTATCTCCGTGTCTTGGAGATTGTGCAGGCATAGCTTCCTTCACTATTACATTATGTATATCTAACTTAATCAAATTGTACGAAATTTGTACCAAACACAAACATTTCATAATACAAATTCATACCTGCATTTTCTTCATCAATTGCCCCTTCAAAATGAGAATAGAAATCAATACGTGCGAGAAGATTCTCATCAATTTCCATGTTATTCACATGCTCTGTATTTTATTTAAACAATTTGAATTTTAATGCATATTAGTGGCTTAACAATTTTAGGCGATATGTAGGTATATTATAGACATCTACATAAATATGTAGATCTGTGTAGATATACTGTAGATATAACTTATATAATTGTATATATAATGTAGAAATATTGTAGATATAATGTAGATATATTGTAGATATTTTATAAATATATTATAGATATATTGTAGATATTTTATAGATATAATGTAGGTATTTTGTATATACATGCTTTACTGCTGCTAGCATGCACTGATTTTTTACTACTGCACTGAAAATGTTGATTGTTCTTTTCTTTTGATTGCTCAGCAATTTTTGTAGAACTCCCAGCAAACTGCAAGCTTTCAATTCGTTAGGATATATACTTTATGGGTGAAAATATAAACTTAGAGCTGATAAAAATAGTTCTATTAAATGACTATATTTCAAATATTACCTTGGCATCAATTTTATCCTTTTGACTGTTTATCGCCTCCAAAACAGCCTTGACTGAGTCATTGAGTAGCAGTCGAATGCTACCTAGTTCTTCAAAACATCTTTCTTGAAAGATCCAAGATCTAAACCAACCTACATATTAAGATATAGAGAGTTAACGAAAATACTGGCTTAACATAAATTATAGAAACCATACAAGATTATGTATATATGTTACCTTGTCAACATCTTTTCTTAATTTTTTAATTTATTTCAGAATAGCTTTCTTGTCCTCTGTTCCAATTGACTGCTTGTGTCTCGAGGGAGAAGCAACATCTTTCGGATCCTCGGACTTGGGTTCAACTTTTTCAAGTATGTATTCAACTTTATCAGACAAAGACATTATAGAAAGCTCTTCAGGTGCTTCAGTTAAGTTGGTGAACTGAGTGAAAAAAAAAATGAGCTTGACTAAGTCATAATATGTATAAAAGTCGTAGATAATTTGTATTAAATTGTCTATTCATAATTAAAAATAATTTACCTTGATCCATTCAGGTTTGATCATTCTATCTTCAATTGCAGACAACCATATCTTGTCCTTACTAGCTGGTCAGTTAAGTATGGGAGGGATGAAATTAGCAACCCTTGTAGCTATATCAGTGTTGACGGTAGAGCAACACTCATACAACCATATTTGCATAGCTAGTGGGAATCCTCGAATGAGATAAGAATGAATAGAAGGATTGAGCTTGTGCCTAACGGATTGAAGCAACTGTCTGTAAGAATCATTACCCTATGCGTAGTTCTCATACTGTCCCGAGTCCACCAAATAAAATCTAAAATGGTCTACTAATCCTACATTGTCTTTGTCTGAAGGACAGAGGAAGAATTCTATGAGATATAGAATACACAACTTGACTGCATCCTTATCGTTCACCCAACTTTTGCTGGTTACAAATTGTTTTAAGTATGACTTCTTAACTTTTTGCTTGTTTGGAAAATAACTCCTCATTATTTTACTGTCATACGCCTGTGTGTAACCAAAGTCTGTCACTTCCGTAAATTATCTAAGACCACTTATCAAGGTATACTCTCTCAAGCCAAAATTCAACCTCTGACCCTTTATCTCTGCTGAAAAATAGTCAGCACCAGATTCATTCAATTCATACTTCATTAGAAGATGAATAACTTGGTTTTGCATACATATTCTGGGCAATGAAAGCAAATAACCAAAACATTTCTTTTTTAAAATCTTTAAACCATTTGCAGACAATAAATCTTTGATTTGGCCAGGAACACTGGGGTCGGATAATGTCTGAAACCTAACGGCCCCATAATCAATATTATGAGGTGCAAAAAAGGTCCATTCTTCACCAAAAGTAAAAAAATCTCTTATTAATACATTCCTCAAACCTAAAAAATAAAATATCTTCATTTATAATACAATATATCTACAATTACATAACAAAGTTAGAAAACAAAAAATAGAATAACTAGAATTTTTTTACAAAATTTCTATAATTTTAAAACAGAGTCAGAATAAGGCACATATTTTTTAACAAATGTATCTACAATCAGGAATTATAAATCTACAACTAATCTACACAATGTAGACAAAATTTTTACAAATTACGAAAGTACAAATTATATACTCTCTTAAGAATGAGAACAAAAAAAAACTATTTTTAAAATTAATAAATTCTTACCTTCACCAATGATTGTTGGGGAACAGTTTTAGGAGATTTTATAACTTTCTTCTTTTTTGAAGCTTTTATATTATGAGATACTCTAACTTTTTTTGCAACTTTAATGACAGGTTCTTCTTCGACGAAATCATCATCAAATTCAACCTCTTTACCTTTCCTTTTCGCAGATTTGACAAGCCTCGACGATTCACCAGCATCAATATCGTATTTTTGCTTTGTTCGAGCTTCTGCCCTAGCTTCACGAGGGAAAAGCCTGGGCTTCTTCTCTTCTTTTGCATGAGCTGATTTTGAATCCTTTTTGGGTGAATTTGCTGAGAAAACACCCAAATCAAATGAAGGAACATATGCTCCTTTATCTTTGTTAAAGCTGTTCTTTGAAGATGTCTTCTTCTTCATTGGAAATCAAAGCTTTGCAAAAGGCGTTAATGGATGTAGGAACTTTGAAGAAGAGTAAGAATTTTGTGTGGTTTTTGAAGCATAGTTGCAAAAGGAGTTAATGGAGGCGTTAAGAATTTTGTCTGGTTTATGAAGAGAAAATCGTTGGGTGTAGGGTGTGATACGTGGGTGAGGGGGGTGGGATGTGGAGAGAGAAACGTGAGGGGAGTGGGAATATACGGTAGAGTTAATTTAAGACACTAATTAATACCATTAAATCCTTTAAAATGTACATAAATGGTAATTAGGTATGTAAAAGATAATTATAGTGAAACTTGAGTAGGGAGGGGAATATATTTTCCTATAATGTATAGGAATATAAAAATTCTTATTTTTTATAGCTCATTTTGACCCATTAAGCAGCCCAAATACAACCCATGAAACTCACCCAGAACAAAAGGATCACAACCAACTCGCCCTAAATTTTACTATTTTTTTTTGTATTTTTAATTTTTAATTTTTTTGTTTTTCCTGCACCACCCACCCACCCCTACCACCACCAACCTCCCCACTAACCCCCTTAAAAAAGAATTTTACTTTTTTTTTTCTAATTTCAATTTATTGTTTATTTATTTTTTTGCACCACCCATCCCCCTTAACCTCCCCCTTCCCCCTTAACCTCCCCCTTCCCCCATGCTTGCAAATCCCCTCAATTTTTTTTATGTATTTTCAATTTTTTGTTTTTTATTTTTCCCTTTTTTTGCACCACCCAACCCCCTCTCCCCAATATTTTTCAACTTACACATACTAAGGTAAAAGGCTTTTTCTTGCAATATGAGCATGAATATAAAATATAGGTCAAGTTTGCGGGGTTGCGCTATGACTCATTGCTTAGCCCATCTTGACTCAGCCCATCTTAGCCCTAGTACACTTTGGGCTGGATTGGGCAATAACCCATTTATTAAACTAACTCATCTTGACCCTCCCAAATTCAGTCCAACCCGCCTATTTGCCATCCGTAGGTCCAATTTTAATAACTAGTTTAGGAATTGTATTTGGGTAAAATTGAGCTCGGTGTTCGATCGAGCTTCCGAAACGATAGGCCAGGGTCGATTAATCTGTAATTGGGTAAAAGTCGAAGTTCGAAGTTCAAAGTTTGATCTGACATCCCACACGGTCAGCCAAGATCGGAGTATGATATTTAAGATCGGACCCAAAGCATTGTCAAAACTATCCATCGAAACCATCAGTTTTACGCTCGAGTTTACCGAAGGCATAACCGGTCCTATTTCTAACGGTCTCGAAGAAAGCTTTGCCAACTCATCCGACAGAGGTCTGTAATTCTCGTCATTAACCAATCATTATAGCAGAAATCACGGAACAAGTCAAAAAGGAACCAACGGTCATCAAAATCAAGGACTTTTGCCTTTTATAGAACAATAAAACAATACCTTAAAAGATAGGTCTTTCTTAATATACAAAGGGGACTTCACAAATTCATAAAACGGGATGGTTAACACATATCAAAAGGCAATAAACTGTTATTTCTAGCTTGATCATTCTGTCATATTTGCTTCGGTAAAGATAAAATTATTTTTAGCTCGAGGGTGATCAATCTTCTAAAATCTAAGATTGTTCAACTTGTGTGGTTTGTAATTATCTTTTTATTATTTACTTTCATATTAATTTGATTTCTCATTTTGTATTAAATTAGATCATGTATTTTTAAAATTACGTACAAATTTAATTGGTATCCGATTTTGAGGGTAAACAGGGATTAAGCTAAATATGTCTGTATTGCTGGTCTTCGCTAATGATTACTTGGTCTTGGATAGAGATGCAAATCATTCATATATGTGATTTATTTAATTCAATCAACGGTTGAAGCATTCTATTTCGACCAGTCAAAACAAAACAATTTCCCAATGCAAAATAATTTTGTTTTAAAAAAAAAAAAAAAAAAAGCCACCAAACAGTATCATTAGCACCCAATTTTCTCAATCGGCGGCTTGATTCGTAAAGGAGCAACGCCCGCTTACATAGTAGCAGTTGATAACATGACAAATCTAGAATACACGAATATCATTCAACAAAATACAAGGTCAATATTAGCTACCATTCCACGATAATAGAGGGCCAATAAGCGCCACTGTAATGTACATACAGCCAGAAAAAAAAAATATAGCTCATAATATTTCTATCTATCTATCTATATCTATATATATTATTACAAAAGCATAAATATTTCACGCTAAATGTTGGTAAACCAAAATATTCTTAAAATATTAATCGACTTTTATATCCTTAACTATTTACATTAAATTTTAACAAAAAGTCATAAGAAAAGGATGCAACTGGAAATACGATCCATTACGATTAAGAGTCCTAATATGATAGGAATTTAACACAGAAAAAGCAGCGCAATATATGAAATAAGAATCGATTTTGGAGAAGATAGCATTTATCACGTGAGAAAAAGTGATATGCAATAAGGAATGCCCATGTGCTTTACAATAATTATCTTATTTTTATATATTTTATTTTAATAGATAATTAGTAGTATATCTTTTAGGAAATCAAACTCTTGTAAGATTTATCAAAGCTAAAGAAAATTAAGGGATTCTAACATGATATTGGACCAAAGTTTTGTGTCAAATGGAATTACAGTTGTTATTTTAGGTAATCATCCAATCATATATTTAAGCATTTTCCTTTCAGTTAAATATTTTTGCTATTTAACTTTATTGATTTTTAAAGGTATTCCTATTAGGTTACAAAAAATATATATAATTTAACTCCTAGGACCATAAGTGCTCCATGTATCTAATTATCTATAAAAAAAATTGAGTCAAATATACATTTTATTTTTATTTTAATTATTAAAACTAGAATAAGAAGATGTTCGAGAGCACAATTGTTTGACATTGTTTAACCAAAGAATTAGATTCTCGGTCAAAGTTTATTTTTAGAAGTACTCGGGCTACTGATAATCAAGAAATTCGATATTCTCTCGGAAACAATAAAGGAAATAAGAATAGAAAATGACAGAGTAATTAATAGAAAGCACGGGAAAGTAAATATATTCCAATAGTGATCAGAATATGTCCATATAAATAATATTTCTTTCCCTTTTATAGGAACCTTCAAATACAACGTCTACTCTTCTTAATTATTGATCCATAATGAACATTAATGTCACTAATGAAATGTTACAATTGGTAATTTCGTGAAGATTTCGTAACGTTTAAGCTCATTAATTGAAGATCTATGAATCAACCCCCTTTTCTGTTTAGGTTCATCTCGCCGGTGTCTCTTCAATTCTTTAAAGAGGCTCGAGCATCCGTTTTTAATCACCTCGTGGGTAATTTACGTATCTGTTTAGATTTGTATCTCTTTCAAAGTATCCGTCCAGCTGTTGTTCTTCTATTGATACACGTGACTTGCCATGTCAGCTACATAATTAATTCCACGTGTAATATCTTTTTTTTTACCAATACAGATAGTCCCCCCACTTACCAATTATTCAGCAATTGAATATTTGGGAAGTGGATCTTTATTTAAGGCGGGAACTTTTTGCCGTTGTTTCGTTCGTACCATTGTATCTTCTTCTGAACCAATGCATTGCATGTCACTTCAATTTAATACATTTTCCACGTGGAAATTACCGATTGGCTCTGCAACTCTTCAGCGGGTTTTAGGGCTTTTTGCGGCTGCATCAGTCACGAAGTGACCGTTTTCATAATGACGTTCCCGTCATTACTTATTTTTTTGATGGTTGCCTCTACATATAAATACATCTTTTCCCTTTGCTTTTACGAAAAACTTTCTTCTTCTTTCAAAACTTACTCGTATTTCTCTCTCATATAATTATATTCTTCGACTCCTGATCCCAGAAAAGTTATAATTGTAGATGAACTTCCCCCTTCTTCTGCTCCTATCCGGAGTAGGAGAGGTGGTTGGCTAAGATGTTTAAGATCAGTGTTTGTTCGTGGATCCTTTTCTCAACCCAATATTACTCCTCCATCATCTTCTAGGACTAGGGTTTCAACTTCGCATAGATCCTCTGCTAAAAGTAGAGATTCTAGTGAACCACTTCGTGAACCTACTGTAGATGAGATTATTCCTGCTCAACGTTCCTTTTTCACTGATAGTGAGTTGATTAAAATTTAGGTCACATCCATGACTTCTCACGATAGTGTTGATGTTTACCCTTCTCAGATCACTAAAGGTTTAGTTTATCTTGTGCATAAATATTGTTACTGGAAACCTGATTTCCCCATTCTAGTTCCTAACGAGAACCAAAGGATCACTTCCTTTAAGACGGGCTTCTCTTTCGTGTATACATATCCTTTCACATTAGGTTTTAGACCACCTATTGACCCAGTCATTATTGAATTTTGTCGTTTCTTTGATGTGTATTTAGCAGACCTGACTTCTTTATCCTTCACCTTCTACCATTTGATCCATTTTTACTCTCCCAAACTATTCCGTCATGGGATTTTTACTCTCATGGCGAGGAGTAAAAAAGTTTCGGTCAGTCCCAAAGCTACTAGTAAAAAAGTTTCGGTCAGTTCCTTTTTGCAGCAACCATGGAACCGTTGAAGAGATTCCTGATTTTCGTGGTTGGGTAGGAAAATTGTGAAGCGTTGCCCCAATGGAAGAAAGGTCTTGGAAGTACCTTTCAAGCAGATTTGGTTGGAAAGTGAAAACTCGCTAACCTTCTCTTTCACTTTCTTTCTTGGTTCTGTATTCACTTTGGAACTTATTGGCCCCTTTCTTTACTAAGGTTTCCCGTTCGAGGTGTTACTGCTACTTCAATCACTGCTTCAAGGCTCTCCTTATCAAAGGCTCAAGAGATAATCTTGGGTTCTTCATAAAAAAGAAAACTATTCCGAGTGATTGTTGCTATCGGGCTTGAGTTAGACAAGCAGAGAAGGATCTTATGCCACCGGTGACCGGCTTGTCTATCTAGTATCTAGTACTAGGGGCACGCGGATGGATAGGGCGGGCGAAGCGCGAAGGGGATGGATGTCTGAGCGGTTGAAAGAGTCGGTCTTGAAAACCGAAGTATCTATAGAAATACCGGGGGTTCGCATCCCTCTCCATCCGCGAGGTCATAAGTTCTCTCTTGCGTTATCTATAGATAAGAACGAATCAGATCGACTCGACTAATATGATAGATGGAATGGGAGTTTGTGTTCCAAGCGGTAGTAGTTTCCTAGTTGGAGTTGGCACACGTAGGCCCAACACCAGAGGTTGGCTGGCGCATTCGGTAAAGCATTCCGCTAGCTGGAACATAGCAAGCAAGAAAGCTCAAAGCTAGCAGTAAGGTCCGGAGCAGGAACATTAGGGTAGGCGATGGTCGATAGGCATAAAGGCATGATTAGTTCCACAAATCTCACTGCACTGACCATAGTAAACTCCTTCTCGTTGTACCGAAATAGAGGTCTGATTTAAACGACCAGGTACAACATCACATTTGACACCTAAGACGGTTAAGCAGGTAAGCGAAGGCTCTCTCTCTCTCTCGCTCTGTGGTCTTGTGTAAAGCCTTTCTGCCTATCTATTATTTTTTTTATCTTTATTCAAAGTAAGCATATCGATCATTTCCACGATATCGTTATGATCAATTAATGGGACTTGGCCGGAAAGTGTTCTTGCCTCTATCATTAGCTCGGGTCCCGTTTCTGGTGTTTTAGTCACCTTTCAATGGCTCCCTTAATTATGTGCGAGGAATTGCCCTATTGAGTAATGGGAAGCGGGCTAGTCCCCGAAAATTCCCCGCCCGTAAGTTCCTTTGTCGTTGGGGAAAAAAAGATCTTTTTTTTTTAGATTAGAAATTCTTCCTATGCCTATGGTCTTCGTTCCTTACACGATAGATTGAGAGCCAGATTGAGATGCCCTATCGAGGGAGTCTCTACATCTACATCTATCTACTATTAAGAAAGGAAGACTTGGGGTCTCATCGAACGAGAAGTTCGAAGATGGAGACCAGGTTTGGCACGAAATCATAAAGGTTTGAGGACCCGTTGGTCAAAGGAAAGGGTAGCAGCAAGATCACTGTCTCCAGATAAGGCATGAGGGGTTTCTAAAAGTCTCCTCTCATTACTTATGGATAAATCTCTTAAGCTTAAGCTTTTACGAACTGAAAGATCTTCCCATTCTAAATAAGAATGAGAGTCTTTCAACTAGATTTGCTCCTTTGGCTGGGTTTGAAGAGAGAGCGTGAGATAGTTGGTCTAATAACTAGTCCAACTTACTTGTATCTGAAAATGATGACAGGATGTTAGGTCTAGTAAGGAGACTTTTTGGATAATTTACTTCCTCGTCTGCTGACGAGTATTCTGATGTTTCGGATGGAGATAGTTATGCTGATGCTGATGCCAAGGCTTATTCCACTACGCATACAAAAAGACAGAAAAGGGATTATTCCTCCTTTTCGGGATTTCTAAATTCATTTTCTTCCTTCCCCGAGCCCACCTTTAGCCCTTTCTTCAACTACTATTGTGGTAGGGACACATTCTTCGAGCAGGAGAACATTCTGATTTGAAAGAAAGTAAAAGCTAGGCTAGTTGCGGTGCCATCTTAATCTTCTAGTTTGCCGCGTCCTCTTGCTTCTTCCTGAGGAGATACTGAAGAAGTACGCAATGGAGACGGAGAGAACTTACGACAAGGTGCAACCTTGAACTCCATAGTGTGGTTAGAGCAGCACCACAAGCTAATCAACCAACAAATAGATACGTTTCACAGAAGGAAGAGATAGAATCCAGCTTTTGTTTGTTATCAGGAGTGCAAGTTCCCAACATCACTCCGGTTGGAATTAGAGAAACTAAGTTTGAGGCTGATAGGCCACAGAAGTACGAGGATGAAGAAGAAAAAGAGGAAGGCTCATTGGTTCGAAAGCCACGAGCTAGGAGATGAGTTGTTTCTGATGATGAATCTACTCCCCTTCCTATTTCTATTCACGTGCCTGAGCCTGAGAGTGCCACTCTAGTGAGTTCTGATGAGGAAACACCTGTTGCAACCCATGATTATACTGAACAGCTTTTCTCTCGACGGTTTGATGAAGAAAATTTGGCTCAATTTATGAGGAAACGCCTCTTTCCATTTTTCCTGCGTCTGCTCCGATCGAACCTCAATTTCCCTTACCTGTTGTTGTCATTAACGCTCCTACTATGGCTTTTTTGACTTCCCCGAATACCCCTACTGCCGTACCTTCTCATGTTGAATTCCGCTCCTCTAGTAGCAGTAGGGCGATGAAACAAGTTACCATCGAGGTTCCTGCCGATGGTAATCTTTTGAAAAATTCAGGCCAAGCTGACCTATGGCTAAGACCTTTGATTGGCCCGATCGAGGAGTCAAATCTAGAAAGCCACAGTTCTTTTACATGGATGAATGATATTATGCATTCATCTTTGAAGGTACAAACCGTGTTTTTTTGTTTTTCATGACTTACCCTTTACTACTATCACAATCTCCTTTTTATTGGCGCAGATCAATCTCATCGGTACGGAGATGATGAAAAGGATTGTTCACACGGAGAAGTTGATGAACGATTACATGAGGCAGAGAATTGGAAAGAGCAGTTCGAGAGTGTTCAACTTGATATGGAAGTTCTAGAAGAAGAAAAATGTACCTTGGAGCAGCAAGTAAAGGTTATGGCAACAAAATTGGCGATTAAAAAAGCTTCATCAAACCATGCGAGCAAAGATAAGAATCTCCTTGAGTCTTCATTTGCTGATCAACTTTCCCAGGCTTCTGAAGAGATTAGGAGCTTAAAAGACTTGCTGAACCAGAAGGAAACTTACTCCAGAGAGCTTGCTCAAATTCTCACACAAACTCAGGAGGATCTTCGTGTCTCCACAGACAAAGTTAAATTGTTGGAGAAGTCTCTTGCCCCCTTGCAGGCTTCTTATGATGCAGCCTTGAACGAGAAAGATGAATTAAAAGCTGAGATTGAGTAATGAGAAAAAGACTATGAGGCTCTTGAGGATAAAGCAGTCGTCGATGTTAGTTGGGCTTTTTTGAATACCCTCCTCGAAAAATTAGTGGAAGTAAGCCAGGAGGTCTTTGACTTAAAAGCTGAGATTGCAAAAACTAGATAAACAGTCGTAAAGGCCCGGTAGAGTCAAAGTTTTTCTTCACCCGAGGTTGATGTTTCCGAAGGTGATGAAATCATACCTGGTGAAGCTGCTGCTCAACCCTCCCCTGCTCAAGCTGCTCTTTCTTCTGGTGATGAAGCCAATCTACCCCCAGTGAAAGTGATAAAGTTTGAAGTGTTCTTTGTTTTTTCTTTTTTATTTGGCGGAACAATTGTAGTTTTACCCCCGGTCCCATTTGGGGTAAAGTTTTTGGAAAATCATCCCCTGGTCCGTTTTGGGGTTCTTTTGTATAAATCAAACAAGTTGGAACTAAGTTCACACTTAGTTTTAACCATGTTATTGTAATATCATCTCTTAAGTTTTTGCTAAACTTGTGTGATATTTTGTTTTGAGTTTCTGTTTTACTCTTTTATTATGCATTTTAAAAAAAAATGCTTCAGTTTTTCGTATCTTTTCGAAACAAGCACGATTGATAAAAGAGGGACCTTTTATGAACGACACTTAATGAAGAAGACGTCTCAACTTCATAATGGTGTAAATATACGACAAAAGCAATAATAATATACACGTTTCTTTGAATAGCTTTTTGAGGAAAGTTTTTGTATCATTCGAACTTTCATAATACTTTACATGTATTCAAATATCATCTATAACTAACTGTCTTCCTTACAAAAGATTTGTAAAAATTTAAGGGTATAATTTATAACCCGTGACTAAATATTGCCTTTAACCGAAACATTCGTTTACATCCACGAGTGTGTTCTTTGTAGGTTTTTGAATCAGGCTTGTGTTTTTGGCTCCTGACTTCTCTCTTATCTTTCGATTTGTTGGGTAAAGTAGACGTCAGGCTTGACTTTAATTCTGACTTTTTCTAGTCTTCCTTTGCCTTCCATATAGTCCCCCAAGTGTATGAGCTTTGAAGTATGAAATCTCGAGCACTTGATTATTCCTTCCATGTGGTCTATTTCCTGAAAAGGAAAAACATACGGGACTCGAAGGCATATACAGTTTAGATGATGACTGCTTAACCCTTTATATTTCGATTATAAAGGTTGTAACTCTAGATCGGAAATTATGTTACTTCCGCGTGTCTTTCAGGTCTAATATCATCATTTGGTGTGGATTAGATTTTTGCCTATCATCTAAAATTGTTAGTATAATTTTAACTGTACAAAATAAAACGTATGTAAATAATACCTGAACATAGGTATTTCTTTTGCTTAGAGATAGTACTTCTTTAAATGAACAGCATTCCAACTCGAGGGTAAGATCTTGCCATCCATGGTTTCCAACTCGTAAGCACCTTTTCTAGCAATACCTCGAACTTTATAGGGTCCTTCCCAATTTGGATTTAACTTTCCTGCTCCTGTAGTTTTTGTTGATTAAAAACCGTTTTAATAACGAAGTCAACCGAACAAGTCTTTCTAGAACACGATTCCAATAATTTCAACAACTCTTCAACACACACGGCACCTTGTGCTCATATCTTTCCATCTCACTTCGCACAGCGACATCCACGTGCCATTTGGTACATAATATCCGTGCCAATTACTACTTAAGACGTTCAAGAGATTTCGTCTATATATATATATATATATCATGAAGTAAATCTATAGGTTTTAGACCAAATAGGGAATTAGTGAGAAAGATGAGGTTTGGTTTTAAAAATCAATTGTGTGAGGAAAAAAATATTTTTTTCAATTAAAATTCAGCATCGAATAACTATCGCATTTAATATAGAGTTTATTAGTTTAAAAAATAATAAAAATTCTTTTGTAAGTAAAATAAAATCTCAGACATGTTGAGAAGATTAAGCTGAGAAAACAGTTGAAGTAAAATATGACAACTAGTAGAGATGGTGAGTATAGAAACAATCGGCGGGTTCTAATTTAAAGTCACACAGGGTAACATGATATTAGTTCTTTAATTTTTAAAATACTATCTTACTAACGACTCAGCAGGGAAGGAGGTAATGATTCAACATAGTAAATTCACTTTGAAAATCGGTAATTTGCAGAAATAAATACATAACTCGAGTGTCTTATCAGTATCCAGCTCTAACAAATCCTTAAGTGAAATGTAAAACCACTGAATAACTTACACAGTCAGAGAGGAATAAATAAACACATATATTGATGTGGCGCGCATCCCGATCCCGTCATTCTTCCCTTATTCCTCCGTAACAATTACAATAAAAGTAAATAATATATATATGTTGCGGCGTGCAACCCGATCCCATCATATATCATTATCAACATAATAGTTCACCCTTATTACTCCATATCAATCCACCCTTATTCCTCCTATTGCAGCGTGCAACCCGATCCCAATGAATAATCATATTCACCCTTATTCCTCCTCATCAATCCTCCCTGATTCCTCTTGTTGCGGGTGCAACCCGATCCCACCATATATATATATTTCACCCTTATTTCTCCTATTGCAACATGCAACCCAATCCAACCATATAATAACATAAATCAATCAACAATAATTCAACAACTCAATTACAAGGAATTCTACAACGAAAAATATGAGTGCACGACAATAAGGGAATTACCTAAATTAAAGGAATACAACAACCTTCACAAGGAAACAATACATGTAAGGCACGTGATAACTACACAGGTATTCACAACAACTTGGACTCGTAATAGATAAGCATGTAATCATAGAATAACTCAACAATTAGGAGGTAATAAGATAATAATGAAGGCAATGGCAACAACCGAGGAATATGGAGACCAAATAACAAATAAGTGGCAAACAAGGACTAACAACATCATATAGAGCATGTGAGAGCACTCTAACAAAGAGCTACCATATTTTATGACAATTTACTCAAAAGTATGGAAAGAGACTAGGCAATCTAACCGGTCAATACCATACATAAACTGTGTACCCACTCGTTACCTTGCGTACACGGCTTTCACATATCAAGATAGTACAATTCACCATCGCTCGGCCCAATCTAGCCAAACAAGACTTAAATATATCAAACAATGCAAGAGAAAATAATTTTAATAACAAAGCCATGATCCTTATACAATTTGCAAAAAGTCAACTCCTCGGGCCCGCACCTCGGAACCCGACAAAATTTATAAAACCCGAACACACATTCAATTACAAGTCCAACCATACTACCTTCACTCAAATCCGACTCCGAATCAATATTCAAAACTCAAAAATTTCACTTTATGAAATTTTAGACAAACCCCCAAATTTCACTTTGAAACCATCAATCAAATGCCTAAAACGAAGATGGATTTATGAAATATAACCAAAATCGAGTATAGAACACTTATCCCAATTCATATAGTGAAAATCACCTCCAAAAATTTTTCAAATCCGAGCTCCCCAACTCAAAATACGACCAAATGAACAAACTTTCGGTATTAAGTATTTTTTCCCAGCTGTTCTGCCTTGTTTTGTGTACCAAATGATCTCGAAACTCGCTTTTGATGCCTCCAATGGATTCCTTGTGAAATTTAAGTTAAGTTAGGCTTTTGAATCACTCCATCTGACCTTATAATGAAGGAAATATGTTGGTTTTAGTATTTGAAAATAGTGCAGATTTTTAAATACGAAGTCAATGGCAATTTCGTAATAAATCTGAAAAATCTGGGAGCGCAATTCTTAGTAAAATGACGATAAAATCCTCATATGATGTCCAAATTTGACGATTCTTTTTGTTGTGGCTCCTTAATTACAATACGGATCTAGTGTTTCAATCAAAACGGAGCTCATTTGTTTAATGTGATACCATTTATGCTTGAAGAACGACGTTGAAACATAAGAAAAACAAGCGCAACACAGCTCAAACCTATCTAAACACACACATGAGACCCTAGGGACCCCGTAAAAACATACCAATAAGTCCCATAACAAACACGGACCTACTCGAGGCCCTAAATCACGCATAACAACATCGAAACGACGAAACACACCTCAAATCAAACTTAATGAACTTTCGAACTTTCGACTTCCAAAAACTCGCGCTAAAACATATCAAATCAACTCGGAATGAAATTAAATTTAGCACACAAGTCCTAATGCATCATACAGAGCTACTTGTGCCCCCAAACTATCGAGCGAAGCATAAATTCTCAAAACGACCGATCGGGTCATTACAAATATCTAGGAATTTAATCTTTTTCTTATATAAATTTTACTTATATAAGTCTTTCCTTATTTCAACTAGATAGGAAATATTAATTCCTACTATAATTAAACTAGGATCTTTTGACAATAGTGTTAAAAGCTTCGTTTCCAAAATATAAAATATAATACTTATAATTTGAATTATGATGAGAAAAGTTATACCTATACGCATAACTACAATAATAATAATTTACCAGTGTACTCTGACAAATGGAGAGTCATAAAAAAGAATATTGAAGAAAGAAAAAATTTCAAGTGATAGCGCAAAAGTCGTATATACTAATTAAACTTCTCATATAAAAATATTTTTTTATTAAACAGAGCTTATAATTTCATATTAAATAATTTAAAATATAAAGATAATATAAGAATTTATACATAAGATGAGGATATAACACACACACACACATAAAAATTAAAGAAATTTTTATACAGATAATAAAAGGCTTGTCACTTTATAATTTTGATGAATGAAAAATTATAGTTTAGTAAAATAATTATATTATTTTAAATATAGATAAAATACAAAATAAGAAAACTAATCCAATATTAAAGTAGAAAAGAATGTACCAAAAAAGACGGATAAAAATAATGCTAGAATATTTATCCTCTGGATTAATTAAAAGAATAAAAGTTAAGAAAATAGCGCTAAAGAAAATATTAAAGTATCCTTTAATTATTTTTATATTTTTTATATTTCTGGACATTGTATTAAAAGATAAAATAAAACTAAAATTTATTAAAATAATAGGCTTTATAATTGTATAATATTAATATTTTTTAAAAATTATCCGCGCAGCACGTGGTCTAACACTAATTTAGTACTTAAATAGGAACACAATTTGCTTTATTCTTGAGGAATGAATAGACTTTGCCTTTCAATGAAGCTTAACGAGTGATTATACATAAATGAGTTTAAAATCAAAACCCACAAGTCACATTCAAAATATAAATGATTAGCTAAAATTTACATACAATATTATAAATGTACATTAAAATAAATATTATAATAGATATAAATTTCTAATATCTATAGTTATTATAATCTTTAATACATCATCAAATTCTACAAATATTATCGAAATGATATGTTTATTGCATGAAAATTATATATTATTTTATACTAATATTTAAATAAACTTTATATTCGTAAAAATAGGTACCGGCGCAAAGCGCGTATCCTAAGACTAATAATATTTAAATAGTATTCTACCCTTTGTGATTTTTAGATTGTTTATGTTAAATTGAGTGCTCGTTTGAATTATTAAAGAACCTGGTTCTTTACCGTGTTTCTTAAACATGAACTAAAATAAGTAGTAATACAATAATTTTTACGTGAAAAATCACCCAGCTTAAAGTGCAAAAATCACGACCTACTGCATAGGATTTTCAATTTCAACTCAACTAGAACAATGAGCCAAAATGTATCAGTTACAAGACTGTAATTTAATACTCTCTAGTACTCCTGCTACGACTATTTGATTTACAAGTTACTCTAACTTGTAAAGCAAACACTTTCTCCAACTCACTAATTGTTTGTGACGCTTGATTACAACTCAATTTCCTAAAACACATTTACTAGACTGACACAAAAAGAACACAACGTTGATACTCGACTAGAGTGAACAAAATGAAGTTCTTATGTTTATGTGTAAAAGGATAAATTCAGAAGTCCAAAATAAATAGTATTTAAATGCCTGGTCTTCAAGATCTTCTAGTAGTCCTATGCATAATTAGCTTCTCGTTTAATAGGACTCATGTTGTTCCAAGGACTCCACAAGTCTTGGACTCTTATCTCTTAGTGATGTATTCTATCTTCTTGGGCAACAACCCATATCATATGCAGCAACCTTCTTCCATCAAACTCGGACCTGAGTAGCTTTGAGATAAAGTTATTGTCTTGCATAGACGTACAATCATCAACAGCCCCTCAGAACAGTTCCAACATAGAGCAGTTAAGCAGCAACATTGTGGACTTGATTCTTCGAACATTGCATCTAAACAAACTTTGTTAATCGTCAAAATCTCAATACTCAACAGTTTCATTTGAATTGAGTACCATTAAATTGGCTTAAAAGATAAAATCTTGAATATTATCTGGTTATACTTTAGAATAATTAAGTACATAGTAACAGACTCTAGAAACAGCTTCTCATATGTCCTACCCTTTGTGATTTTTAGATCGTTTCATTTGAATAAAGTACGATTAAATTGGCTTAGAAGATAAAATCAATTTTTTTTTAAAATTTGAATCTTATCTCGATATACTTTAGAGTAATAAGCACATAATAACGACTCTGGAAATAGCTTCCCAAGTTGTGAAACTGTATATATTTCTTTGGAATATTGTAACGATCCGACATGTCGTTTTGAGCATTTGCATTTCGCTCAGTAGTTTGGGGACATCAGTAGCTCCATATGATGTATTAAGACTTGTGTGCAAAATTTGATGTCATTCGGACGTGGTTTGATAGTTTTCGACGTCGTTTCTTCAAGCATAAATGATATCATATTGAACAACGATTTCTTTTTGATTGAATCATTAGATTCGTATAGTAATTATGGACTCATAGCAAAAACATCGTCGAATTTAGACATCGTATGAAGATTTTATGGTCATTTTACTAAGAATTAGGTTGCCAGATTTTTCATATTAATTACGAAATTGTCACTAACGGCATATTTAAAATCTGCACTATTTGCAAATATTAAAACCTACATATCTCATTCATTATAAAGTCAAATTGAGTGATTCAAAAGTCTAACTTGAGTAAAATTACACAATGAATCTATTGGAGGCATAAAAAGTGAGTTTCAGGATTGTTTGACATAAGAAACATGGCAGAATAGCTGGCAGAAAAATATATAAAATAAGAGTTTGTTCTTTCGGTCATATTTTGAGTTGGAGAGCTCGGATTTGGACGATTTTGGAGGCGATTTTCACCATAGGGATTGGGGTAAGTGTTCTTTACTTGTTTTTAGTTATATTTTATGAATCCATCTTCATTTTTGGGATTTGATTGATGCTTCAAAGTGAAATTGAGAGTGTTAGGACTTGAGTTTTGGAGAGATTTAGGTAGGGATTTGAGGGAGCAACCAGAGTCCGATTTTGATAAATTTTATATGGTTAGACTCGAGAGAGGAAAAGCATTTTGATTCTGCTTTTTAATTGAATCGAGACGTGGCCCGAGGGCCGGATTTTGGCCGATTTCGAATTTTTGGCCTATTTTGTAATTTTTATTGTGGAATTCGATTCGTTAGCCTGTGTTGATGGTATTAATCTGATTATGGTTAGATTCGGAACTTTTGGAGAACGAGTTCAGAGACGAGGGCATTCCGTAGTAGGATTTTACGCTGCTAAGGTAAGTAACAATTTTAACTCTGCTTTGTGGGTATAAACCCAGAGAATTTGATATCGTGTGATTATTTGGAGGTGATACCCACGCTAGGTGACGGGTGTGTGGATGTATACCTCGAGGGATTTAGACTTGGTCCGTCCCGTGAGGCCTAATGGCCATCATCTGTGTTTACGTATTTACTTGTTGTTGAACTTGTCTGCCTTCATGTTAGAGATCATGCTTAGGCTTTGTTCATGCTCACGTTAATTTTACTCAGTCATAAAAATTATTGTACATGTTTACCTCAGTCTCTATTATTTTGCTAATATGTTGTGATACTTGATGTGGGATGTGTCCCCTTATTTGTTGATGATAGTGAGGCTAGTGAGGTACATGATTGAGTGATATGATGGCCTGGTTGTGAGGATATTAATACCATGGCGTGTGAGCTGTCTGCGTAGTATGTGAGTTGTCCGTGCGGGTCCAGTTATTGATACCATAGCGCGTGAGTTGTCCGTGCGGATCTAGGTAATTGATATTGTAGCGCGTGAGCTGTCCGCGTAGAACATGAGTTATCCGTGCGGATCCAAGTAATTGATATTATAGCGCGTGAGCTGTCCGCGTAACACATGAGCTGTCCGTGCGGATCCATGTATTGATATGGTAGAACGTGAGTTGTCCGTGCTTAGCGCAGAGTGTTAAGTGATGGATGTGAGTGATAAGTACTGGAGTGACACTGCTGTGAGGTCGTATTCACTTTTGTTGTTGATGTATTATGTGTTAAATTTCTTTGTGGTATTTACTAAGTTATGGGAATTTACCTGTTTATTCATGTTATTGATAAATTGTGAAAAATATATAATTGGACTATTTTGCTTAGCTCGTCACTACTGCTCCTCAGTTATTTCTGTTACTACTGATTCGCTTGTACTCATACTACACCATGCACTTTATGTGCATATCCAGGTGAGTTAGAGCGCGGCGTTTGTTAATTTCAGGCCGGCTATCTATGGAGATTGCAAGGTAGCTTCTAGCATCCGCACGACCTTGTTACTCCTTTTATCATTTCTTCTTTTGGATAGTTAGGCAATTTATATATCTTAGTTTTTAGTTTTACGCTCGTGACTTGGTGGCACCCCGATGTTTAGGGCTAGAATCCAAATTTTATATTAATCATACTTAGAATCGATTTAGTTTATGAGAAATTTAAATGTTGATATTGTTTTATTAATTTCATATAATGGATTTAGTAGTAAATTTTGAAATAGGCTTGCCTAGTAACACGATAGGCGTCATCACGACCATGTCTGAGTTTTGGGTCGTGACAAGGTGGTATCAGAGCCTAGGTTACATAGATCTCACGAGTCATGAGCGAGTTTAGTAGAGTCTTGCGGATCGGTACGGAGACGTCTGTACTTATCTTCGAGAGGCTGCAGAACCTTTAGGAAAACTTCACATTCTTGAATTCTTATCGTGCGGTATTGATTCAGCTTGAAGTGTAACTCTTTGAAACTTCCACGTGTTCGCATGCGCACATGAGCGCTCGATATCGGCTGTGCATCGACGACTTATGATTCCCTGGATGAGATGTGAGTCATGTAGTATGTTGGGTGATTATATCTTGGGTTGTGTTTATGACTTTATATAGCTTGTTCAGGCTTATACAGTATGCAAATGCGAAGTTCGGGTCTTGTAGTAAATTCCGGATGTTGAAAATTAGATTCCGTGATTTACGGACTAAGATTGAAGTAATGATCTTCAGTTATGTTGTGTTGTCGGACCTATATGGAATAGGATGACGGGATCACCCCAGTCTATGTGCATGGTAAGATTACACGGCGGTTTGGTGGCTTAAGAACAACTCTTGGCACGTTCGAGGACGAACATATATTTAAGTGGGGAAGAATGTAATGACCAGACAGGTTGTTTTGAGAATTTCCATTTTTCTCAGTAGTTTGAGTGCACCAATAGCTCCATATGATGTATTAATACTTGTGTACAAAATTTGAGGTTATTCGGACGTGGTTTGATAGGTTTCGACGTCATTTCTTCAAGCATAAATGATATCAAATTGAAAAAATGAGCTCCAATTTCTTTTTTAATTGAAGCATTAGATCCACATCGTAATTACGGGCCCTTAGCAAAAAGAATCATCGAATTTGGACATCGTATGAGGATTTTATGATCATTTTACTAAGAATTGGGTTGCCAGATTTTTTAGATTAATTACGACATTGCCACTGACGGCGTATTTAAAAATCTGCACTATTTGCAAATATTAAAACCTACATGTCATTCATTATAAGGTCAAATTGAGTGATTCAAAAGCCTAACTTGAGTAAAATTTCAAAAGGAATCCATTGGAGGCATAAAAAGCAAATTTTTGGGTTGTTTAGCATGAGAAACGAGGTAGAATAACTGACAGAAAAATATACAAAATAATGGTTTGTTCTTCCGATCATATTTTGAGTTGGGAAGCTCGGATTTGGGAGATTTTGGAGGCAATTTTCACCATAGGGATTGGGGTAAGTGTTGTATACTTGATTTTGGTTATATTTTATGAATTCATCTTCGTTTTTGGGATTTGATTGATGATTTCAAAGTGAAATTGAGAGAGTTAGGGCTTGAGTTTTGGAGAGATTTAGGTAGGGATTTGAGGGACCAACCAGAGTCCGATTTTGATAAATTTTATATGGTTAGACTCGGGAGAGGACGAGGGTTTTGATTCTGCCATTTTTTATTGAATTCGAGACGTAGGCTCGAGGGACGGATTTTGGCCGATTTCGGATTTTTGGCCTATTTTGTAGTTTTTATTGTGGAATTCGATTCGTTAGCCTGTGTTGATGATATTAATATGATTATGGTTAGATTTGGAACTTTTGGAGACCGAGTTCAGAGACGAGGGCATCCCGGAGTAGGATTTTACGCTGCTAAGGTAAGTAACAGTTTTAACTCTGGCTTTGAGGGTATAAACCCGGAGAATTTGATATCCTGTGACTGTTTGGAGGTGATACCCACGCTAGGTGACGGGCGTGTGGGTGTATACCTCGAGGGATTTAGACTTAATCCGTCCCGTGAGGCCTAATGGCCATCATCTTTGTTTACGTATTTACTTGTTGTTGAACTTAACTGCCTTCATGTTAGAGATCATGCTTAGGCTTTGTTCATGCTCACGTTAATTGTACTTAGTCATAAAAATTATTGTACATGTCTACCTCAGTCTCTATTATTTTGCTAATATGTTGTGATACTTGATGTGGGTTGTGTCCCCTTATTTGTTGATGATGGTGAGGCTAGTGAGGTACATGATTGAGTGATATGATGGCCTGATTACGAGGATATTAACACCATAGCGCGTGAGCTGTCCGCGTAGCACGTGGGTTGTTCGTGCGGGTCCAAGTATTGATACCATATCGCGTGAGCTATCCCCGCAGCACGTGAGTTGTCCGTGCCGATCCAGGTTGATATTGTAACGTGTGAGTTGTCCATGTGGATCCAGGTAATTGATATTGTAACGTGTGAGCTGTTCGCGTAGCACGTGAGCTGTCCGTGCGGATCTAGGTATTGATATGGTAGCACGTGAGTTGTCCGTGCGGATCCAGGTAATTGATACTGTAGCGCGTGAGCTGTCCGCGAAGCACGTGAGCTGTCCGTGCGGATCCAGGTATTGATAGCACGTGAGTTGTCCGTGCTTAACGCAGAGTGTTGAGTGCTGAGTGTGAGTGATGAGTACTGGAGTGACACTGCTGTGAGGTCGTATTCACTTTTGTTGTTGTTGTATTATCTGTTAAATTTCTTTGTGGTATTTACTAAGTTATGGGAATTTACCTGTTTATTCATGTTATTGATAAATTATGAAAAATAAATAATTGGACTATTTTGCTTAGCTCGACACTACTGCTTAGTTCCTTAGTTATTTCTGTTACTATTGAGTCGTTTGTACTCATACTACACCCTGCACTTTATGTGCATATCCAGGTGAGTTAGAGCGCGGCGATTGTTAAGTTCAGGCCGGCTATCTATGGAAATTGCAAGGTAGTTGCTAGCGTCCGCATGACCTTGTTACTTCTTTTGTCATTTCTTCTTTTGGACAGTTAGGCAGTTTATATATCTTAGTTTATAGTTTTAGACGCTTGTGACTTAGTGACACCTCAATGTTTGGGGCTAGCTTCCATATTTTTATATTAATCATACTTAGAATCAATGTAGTTTATGAGAAATTTAAATATTGATATTGTTTTATTAATTTCATATAATGGGTTTAGTAGTAAATTTTGAAATAGATTTACCTAATAATACGATAGGCACCATCACAATCATATCTGAGTTTTGGATCGTAACAAATATACCGTATGATATTAAAGTAGAACATCATATTTGACTGACACAATAATAATAATAATAATAATAATAATAATAATAATAATAATAATAATAATAATAATAATAATAATAATAATAATGGTCAAAATTTCAGAGTTAGCGAGTCACAAGCACATGTGATACAGTTGACAACCTATTATGGCATTCAATTATTTTTCAAAACCCACCTACCACACTTCCAAACAGACAAGAAAATATTTGTCTTGTCTGTATTCAATTATATTCACCCTCAATATTTGTACTCAAATAAATATATACTACAAGATATATATATATACACGCGTATCCCGTCTCAATAAATAAATATTTTTTAAAATCACATAAATACTTTGTTAACTAATTATATTTGAGTTATAAAATAAGTTTAAGGAAAAAGTATCAGTTCCTGAAAATGATAATTATTGATTCTGTATACCAACTGAATAAATGAAAAAACAGTGATAATAGAAGTCTCAAATCATTTTAGTTAATATTTTCACCAGTTCTTGTGTTTATTTATATTTTCATCAAGAGCACATAAACTCTCGACAATTTAAGATTTTTTTTTTTTTTTGAAATCTTTTTGAGAAATATATATATTCTTATGTTCATGCTAAAAAACATACAGGATATTCCTCTAACTGACAATACATCTTCTTCTTTTTCCTACTCGCAAGCGAAATGTGAGTTATTCTATTTCTTTAATTAATAAGAAATATTGTAAAAATTATAAAACAACTAAAAATTTAAATAATCATTGAGATTTTGGCCAAACAGGCCCATGTTCAATCAAGGTTCACAATTAAGAATACCAAAATAAAAATGTACTTGTTGAATACGTGAATGCGAAATTTAATTATTAATATAAATACGTGAATGCAAAATTAAACTACTAATATAAACGTGAATGAAAAAATCAACTACCATAAAAAAAAATTGCTCAAAAAAAAAAACCTAAAAATTCTTAATTTTTATAGTTGTTGCTCTAATCGCTCGAATAACATAAAGTTTGATGATGAAAACATAGAATTGTAGCTTCTTTTATAAAAAAATTTTGGGTATATAATTTGAAACAGGAAAGGAATTATATAAAGTAAAATAATGTATAGTTTAATGATTTATTAGAAAAAATAAAGATTCCAAAACCAAAAAGAAAAATACTTTTTACCTAATATTTTTTGAAGAAGTAATCTGTCAAAAGTTTATTAACTAAAAAACTTCCTACAATACTTTCCTTGAAAGTGAATAAAATTTTCCTAAGTTAGTTGAAAGGCGAAACTTTTTTAGAGTTTTAGTTGAATAACGAAAACTTTCCTAGTTTTAGTTGAAAGTGTTTAAAATTTTAGATCTTAAGGAAATTGAAAAATAAAAGTTTTAAGTATTAGATTAATAATTAAATGAATGTTCTTAAATAGTAGAAAATGAATTAAATGATGTATATGTATGTGTATATGTATGTGTATAAGTATATATTATTTAGTTATACTTTATGCTTAGTTTACTTATTTCTGCTAGTGCACTAATAAGGAGTGTGGTGGACTAATTAAGTTTCTTTCATATTTAATCATGAATTCTTCTGGTATAAAGTCGTCTATGTTAACAAGCGTTTTACTTTTAATGTGAAACCTTCTTTTATGCGAATTAAATTTAGTTGAATTTTAATATAAATATCGGACATCGGATGAAAAAAAAAAAAATCATTGAATTCTATTTTCGAGAGAATGAAATCCGGAATGCTAAATTTTCCAATAAAGAACTTTGTCAGACTTTGCACAAAAAGAAAACCTTCTGCCACGCCTTTCCATGATTAAAACTCGCATAATAATAACTGAAGAAGGGACGAGTATTCCTATTTAAAGAAACTTCCTAAACTTTGGCAGTTGTCGCTATTTCCCTATGACCATGACGATCGAGAGAGACGAGCCTTTGACGCCGGCTGGCCGGTTATTCGTTCAGCCGGAAATGGACCAAGTTATCAACTGTGCCATTTCCGTCGACGATCCATTCGACGTTGACGCTGTCAAGTTGGAAATAAGCAACTCCATATTGGTAAAACATCCAAGATTCACCAGTATCATGGTCAAAGACTCATGTGGTCGTGAACGCTGGCGTAAAACTGAAGTCAACGTTGATGACCACTTCATTATTCGCCGTGAACCTCTCACCGATGATCCTTCAGTTTCCGATGAAGATGCCATTAACGAATACGTAGCAGATCTCTCTGTTTCGACGCCGCTAAGTGTAACCAAGCCCTTGTGGGAATTTCACCTTCTGTTAGCCCATAAATGTGCTGTTTTGAGACTTCACCATGCTCTTGGAGATGGGATTTCACTTATGTCCATGTTCTTGTCTTGTTGCCGCAGAGCCGATGATCCTAATCAACACCCAACTTGTCTAGGTATCGTGTGTTGAACCGTGTTACTATCTCATTTAGAAGCTTCAGCGGTAAAAAATACACTTACTTTACTTAATTATATCCTCAATATCGCTCATACGTGCGAATCTGATTCTTTTTCTTTTGGGTCAAGTGTATGATTTTTTTTTGTAAGATTCAAAACTGAGAACTTTGTAGGTTGAATATTGTATGATCATCTTACCTAAAAATTTAATCTTTTAACATAATATATTTTTATTTATTTAATTATTTCTATAATGTACAGGTATAGGGACTTCTACTTCGTCAAGCAATCATAGGATATTGAGCTTAAAGAAATTGATGAAGGTGATATGGTATACGTTGGTGTATGTCATTGAATTTGGTTTGAGGAGTTTATGGTTGAAGGATAAGAAGACAGCCATAAGTGGCGGAGCTGGTGTTGAGCTATGGCCGCGGAAACTGGCCACGGCCATGTTCAAGATTGATGACATGAAGACAGTCAAAAACGCCATTGCTAATGCTGTGAGTTTCTTCTAGCCTCTATGCTTATCACATTAAATTGGAATATTGTTGACCTTTTTTAACACTTTAATTTGATTGCATCGATTCGAATTATTTCATTTTTTACGGCCACATATATGTGGGCAAGACCAGTGGCGGACCCGAGTGGTGGCTAGCGGGTTCAACTGAACCCGTTTCACCAAAAAATAATATTGTGCATATATATAAATTAGGATTAAAGCTATGAAAATTTTGTATAAATATTTATTTGAACCCACTTGACAAATATTATTTTACTATTAAAATTATATACTTTTAAGATTGAACCCGCTTGCGCAAAATCCTGGGTCCGCCACTGGACAAGACACCACATGACCAATCTCGTATAACGACCTTCCAACAACTTGACAAGCCATTTTAATATACTTAAACGAAAATAGAGGGAATACATGAGTGATCTATTTTAACGATAAAGTTAACAAAGTAATCTTGTGGACAAAATAAAAGTGCGCTCAATTGATTTTCTTTTGAGTGTAATACATTTTGGAAATTTTTTATGTTAAGAAACAGACATCAGGACATTAAATTTTAACATATGAGGGTATGATTGATCAGTTGAAAAAGGTTAATATTGCCAACGACAATATATTCTTATCTATTCTGACTTGCCCAATATCTGTCCATTTATTATTTTGCATAAATATTACCAACATTAATAAATACCCAAATGAACTATATTCTCCATCTATTTTGCAAAAAAAATGTTTTGTCTACTTTCGTCAATGGGAATTTATGTTCAATACTTGAATACAACCATTCTTTCCATCAAAATGGAAGAATACAAATGGCCTTGCATTGACACTCGTAATCGTGCACACTTAAAATTAAACTCCCATAAATTACTCCACTCTGATTAAAATATTGACTACCCTACTTATACACTTAGCGCCTTATTCATATGCATGCCGTCTTTATAGGGGCAAGCTTAGAGCCTGAATTATTCATATGCATTAGTCGTACTAATGTTTAATGAGCTAGGGGTCGAATTAGGTACACGTTTCGTCGGTCAGTTTATCGATTGGCTAGTCGTTGTTCTTTTTTATAGTTGGAAAACACTTTAGGGAAATTAAATTAATGACTCAATCAATAATTGATGCGTCTGAATTTAGACCATATCGTTCCTAGCTAGAATTAGTGGTGATATAAAAAGGCAAAAAATTTGTGGCTGTTGAATGTACGTGGAGGATGTGACAAAGCTCTATACTTGCTTTACCTTAGGGCTATTTTGCCATTACTTCATTCCTTATCTCTCTATTTATTATTTGGTTGTTTGGGAAGTGAAATGTTGAGTTATGTGTCCCTATGTTTATTGAAAAATTCTTATTCTATTTGTTTCCAAAAATGGTGATTTTTCAATCTTTGGAAAAACTAATGATTTACTTGTTCTAGTTTTGAACTATTTTCTAACACTGTCCATTATAATTGTTTTTGTGAAGAAACTATGTTAAATGCACGGTCAGTCAAGGAGAGTAAATTGATTAAAAATGTGACATGGGGGAGATATATTGAAACTTAAAATTCCTTTGACTTGCCTTTCTTTGTCCTATCTCATCCTTTATAAACAAGCTTTTGTCGAAAATATTGATCATCGAGTGTGTTTGTTTGTTCTTACCAGTAGAAATAAAAAAATTGGAATATATTTTTTATGCATTGGAATATAGTCAATTTACTCCTCATACCTGAGTTCAATCTTATCACAAAGAACGGATTCAATTCTTCTTCCTCCTTTTTCCTTTTCGTTCAGTGTCATATCAAGTCATTCTTACATCAAGAAGAACCTTGTCATTTCTTCTTCCTCTTTATTTCTTTCTATTCATTTTCATATCAAAACTCATACGTGCCCTTTTTCCGTGTTTGGCGACTCAAGTTATGGAAGTAGTCAAGTTTAGGGGGAAAAGTCATATGCTGACAACTAGAATAAAAGCCCCACAAGAAACCGCCATAAGAAAACAAATGACCAGATTTAATTTTATGGATATTGTATTGTATTGTTTCAATAAATTAAATATATTATATTATTTGTCGTCGTTTCATTTTATGATGTCATGTATCAGCAATATAAATTATGAAGAATAAACTTGTAATATATATATATTTTTTTTTTAAAAATAGAGTATGGGGTGGAATTATTATATAAAAAGACAGTATAAAGGATAAACTATGATTATTTAATAATAAGGAAGAGCAAGATGAAAGAAAAAAATAAAGTAACGACGTGACCATACCACATCGATTCGGTCGTTACATAAGATGACACTTTTCATTGTTAATGTAATGACAAATTTAACAATACAATACAATAAAATTTAAATAATGATCAAAATATACCTATAAAGTATATTTAAAGTAAAGACTCATTTACCGTAACAATAAAATATAATATAACATGTAACAACCATCCAAACAAGCTGCAAGAGAGTGAAGAAAACCACAACCTTCGTCTATTCTCTTTTCTGTTTACAAGAATACAAATCCAGGAAATCACATTTTGACTAGTACTGATATATGCAAATGCTTGGTTTCTTGTTACTGTAGACTATCAACGATGTCCTTTTCGGAATCATATCTTGTGGACTCTCTAGGTATCTGGACCTTCGATCTCCCAAAGGTAAAATACCATAATTATTACACAACTTGAACCTCCTAATATTATTCTATAAATTATTTAACACTAGAATATAATAATAATTAACTTGGTTCGATTCATTTAATTTGCAGCTCTACAAGAAGGGCTTCAGATGACTGGAGTTGCCATGGTGAATTTAAGAAAACAATCTGGATTACAGGTGTTACTTTTTAACTACAAAATGTAGCAATAAGAATTTTGTCATTTGTACAATCAACAATGTCACGCCTCAGACCAGACATTGTTAACTTCAAACATTTTTGTCAGGACTTCTCCCAGTTGATGAACAGCAAAACAGGAGCAAGATGGGGTAACAAATTTGGCATGCTTTTGTTACCAGTTTATTATCACAAAGGTGGAAGTGATCCATTGCAGTATGTAAGGAAAGCTAAAGAAATGATTGACAAGAAAAAGTTATCACTTGAGGGCCCTTGCTCCTACAAAATTGGAGACATTGTTATGTCCTATTTCGGACCTAAGGTATACACACTTCTATGGGAAGGTTGAGTAAAATCTGGACGCGTCAAAACAGGTCAAATTACACTTTTCTGTCATTTTGACTCAAAAGTTTGATGGGTTATATCTCGAGTTTAACCCGTTGAGTCAAATTACCAAACCCGTTTAAACTTGGACCGGTTGCTACAAACCTCTAACTCTACCAGTGGCTTGCAGTTTCAAGTTTCCATTACTTATTTTACTGTTGTACGTTTGTGTATGTGCAGCTAGCTAGCTTGCTCAACTACAGAATTATTAGTAATACAACTTTTACAATCTCAAATGTGATCGGCCCTCAAGAGGATATCACATTTGTAGGGAACCACATTTCCTCCGTTAGAGTCACTTCTACCGCCCTGCCCCATGTAAGTTTCTTATGTTGTTTTTAATAACACTCGTTTCCTGCTAGCTTTTGCGTACCTCGACTAATTTCACAAGGTATCTACTATCCCATCAACATAGATATCGAGTAACTCTGTCTACCAAGGCTTGTTCAGATCAAACTCTTTCATGAAAGCATAATAATCATGTCTGCTAATGTATATGTTTTATTACAATATTAATGCAGGCAATCACAATGCACATGGTTAGTTATGCAGGCAGGGCTGACATGCAAATATTGGTGGCAAAAGACATCATCCCTGACCCCAAAATCCTAGCCAAGTGTTTTCAAGATGCCTTACTGGAAATGAAGGAAGCTGCACAAGCTGTTTGCAAAAATTAAAAGTATACAACTTACACACACTAAAAGTGTAAAGAATTTGTACACTATCAGTATGATTTAACCTGTTGTAGCAAGTTGATTGCCTTATTTCAGGCTATTAATTGCATTTGTTATGGACAGTTATGTATATTATCTTTTAGGTGACCTGATGGTATAAAAATTCTTTTACACTGTCAATGTAAAGAGAGAGAGATAAGTGAAGGAGATGGGTTATTTAGACTTTAGAGGTATAGTTACATGTAAAAAAGTTGAATACAGAAGTTCCTTGCATATCTTTGCCGTTATTGAACAATAAATTAATGAGCCTTTTTCTGAATATTTTTTTTCTTCCATCCAAGTTTTGTTCTGCCTTTCTTGATTCGACAAAGTCATTGATTTTGCTTTCATCTCTTGCAACATTGAGCAAATAACCAAAATATTCAACCAATTTTAATGTTTTTTTCTAACCATTATTATAGAAAAGAAGCACCAAGATGGATCTGTGGCAAGTGCAATAAGATGCAAACAGAGGCTTTTTTACACGACAAGTACGTACAGAATACACTCAAATAGGTCCATGAAGGTAAGTTATTGAAGTAAATATTCAGGCTGCAGATACATGCATTACAATAAGATATATCTATGTGCATTATGTATGATCAAACTAAAAACTGCTTAGAAGTAAAACCCGATTATCTTGCAGCATTAATAAGTTTCAATGCCTAACGGAAAGGCTCTCTTCTTGCTTCTTTCTCGCTTCTTCCTTAGTAAAAGCTTCCTTAGAAAATTCATCCCCCCGCGTTTCTTGCTTGGTAAAACTACTATAGTTCCCATATTCGGAGTTTTAGCTTCAGACTGTGGGCTTTGAGTTGCGTGAACTGTATCAATGTTGGGAGAGTTGAGTTCCTCCTTTTGCACGTCATCCTCGGATAACATCCGATCGAGTAGAGACATGTGCTTCCTCATGTTTTTAATGCTACCATTGGTGGCACCAACTGTATTTTCCTTTGGCAAAGATAAGGCCTTAATTTGCTTTCCTAGGTTCAGTATAGTCTCTTGACACTCGGCCAATTTTGCAGAAGCAGATGTTATTTCCCAGCCCTGCCAATTTGAACAATCATTTCTCTACATGATTCAGTAGATAAATTACATATAGACAGTGATGCAAATAGGTGGTCCATTATAAAAGTAATATATATTCATGACTCTTGTTGTTGGAAGTATCGCTGATAAGGTATTGGAAGTACTATTTATGCAGCATATTTGTAGCTCATATAAAGAAACAATATAACGCGGATTTATTCAAGGGTTAGCAATCAGTTATTAAGTTCAACAAATTATCAATTTGATCACACTCTGAAGTGGCAGCGACTTTTTTATGCTTAAAGATTACGTACTAGTTTTTCGGAAGTACAGTAAGCTTTACTTGATCTTGCATACATTTTCACTGTGATGCTTTTACTTACAACATACAACAGTTCACTGAAATCTATATTGAGCGGATGCCTGAGATCATAAAAATGCCAATACTCGATCAATCAATGCTTCAACCATCAATTTTATAAGAATATTGGAGTTCCTTAAGGCTTGATGTCACAAAAAAATTGTAAAAGAAGACCCTAAACTAGACAAGAATAACACCAAAAGGAAAATCGCAATTGGCAGAAGCGGAACTCACAGTTTGGTGCAGTCCTTTTTCTTGATCCACGTTGTCCACAGAAGTTCTCTTGTCAGTAATACTGCTTATCAGAAATTAGAGGAGTTAGACCCTTCATTATCTGCACTCTATTAACTAAGATAACAAAGAAACAATTGAACGATACCTTTCAAGTTGGAGTTGAAGCTCAAGGCAAGTTCCTTCCAGCTCTTCACAACAGTGACTTCTATCTTCCAATTCTACTTCAAGAGAAGATAGTTTTTGAAGTGTTTCATTTTGTTTAACTTTGGTCACAGTAAGCTGTGTATCAAGATCTTCATTGATTGATTTCTGATTTTCCAAAAGATCTTCCATCATTCTTTTAGATTCTTTAGCTTCTTCCAGTTCAGCTCGTAGACTCACAATACTTTGTTGTGATTGCTTAAGTTCACTTGCCAAGTTTTCGCTCTTGTTCTTCACGACCTGCAACTTGACTTGTACATCTTTGTTTGAGGACTTCATACTGTTTATCTCAGCTTTCAATCTTTCATTTTCTGTTTGGAGGATAGAATGAATTTTCTCCAATTCGGATATAACACTTTGCGTTGATCCCTGTTCAATTGTTAGACTATGCATCTTTGGAGAAGTTACAGGAGATTTCCAAGTAATATAACTGATGGGAAGCAGTTCAGACGGCCCAGTACATAGAGGGTTTACATTGTACAAAGCTACTCTAATATCCTCTATTAATTCATCAGTGCCCTTTTTCGAGACACGGCTTTGCTCCATTATTATTTTCAAGATTTCATGAAGCCAATTGGAGGATCTCTTGGACAGTGAATCTTGTCCTTGAACCTCCATTCCCAAGTCATATAAATCATGTTGTCCCACTTTAACTAGTTCCTTACCAGTCAAGTCGATCTGGTGTCCATGTGTCTCTATTCTCGAGGAGTCTGATAAAGCTAGACCTGTATCTGAGGGAGGATAAGAACTCCCTACTGTAGAATCAACAGCAACTATTGCAAGTTTCTCCATTTCAGCAAAATCATCCATCAAACACATCTCTGAAACCCCAATCATTTTTGAACAAATACTTTCTTCTCTCTTGCACGTGTCGTAACTTGATATCGAGGAAGTTTCATTTGATAGTGGACTAGACAAGGCCAGCTCTTTGGAACTCTTAACAGAAGAATGGCAAATCTCAACTTCTTTCTTTCCTAACAAATCTTTCAAAGCCCTGTTCTCTCCCTCCAGATTACACATACGTTCAACTAAAAAAGTTATCTCCTTATGGCGAATGTCATCCGTCGCTGTGTCTTTAAGAATTAAACTTCCAGTTGGGGGATCTGACTTCCTCCTCCTTATGACAGTTTGATTTTTTTCTGGCGTTTCAGTTTCATTCTTAACCTTTGTCAATGCAACCTGACCAGGCAGCCGCTTGCGAGTTAGAAGGCGTAATCTCTGACATTCTGCTTCCAATTTTCTAATTTTTTTCACATTCTCTAGTTGCTGCTTATGTGAGGCATCCAAAGAGCGACGGCTGAACTCCATCTCTTCATTCCGAATATGGAACTCCCTCTCGAGCATCTGAAATTCATACCTCAAAAAGGAATTTTCTTTCTCTACAGAATCCAACCTAGACATTAGTGCATTAAACTCTGCTTCTGCCTGTGCACTGCTCTTAGTTAGATCTTCAACTATCTTACCTTTCACGAGAAGGACCTTATTTAGATGAGAATTCTCATGTGTCAAATTTGTTATCCTTTTACTTGTTTCTGCTAATCTGTCCTCTAACTTTTTGTTCGCCTTCTCAAATTCTTTTGGCGTCCTCATTATAGCGTCGCGTACTTTTTGCTCTTGTTCATCTCTGAGAGAAGTTAATTGTTGTATATGATCCCTCAGCGCGGTGTTCAAGTGCATTATACTTTCATTAGCAGCTTCTCTCTGGTGTACTGCTTCATCTAGTTCTTTTTTTAAGCGAAGTACTTCAGCTTCTGCTTTCATCTGACCTAAAATTGCATCAAATATGTCAGTAAGCATACTAAGTTGATCTAACACTAGCCTTTATGGAAAATGGAAATAAGGTAACCGAGGAAATGCGCCTTAGCAATATTGAACAGGAAAAAAAAGAGAACAGTTAGTTACCTGCTATAGCTTCTTGTTCCATTTCTGCAGACCGTATTAATTGTTCATCTTTAGAATTAGATTCGCTGAGAGCGGTAGCTAACTTCTCATCTAGGATTTTCAATGATTGCTCCAGAAATATTTCCTTTTCATTTGGAACTGTCTGTCCCTAGACGCAATTAATTAGTTTCTGTTAGCACAAAGGAACGTGCCCGAAAGAATGTTACAACAGTGAGCTAAAACCTTTGTCACATTAAAGCTAATGTTTAAGTACCTCTACTCCATTTACTTGAGCAGGATGATCACATTTGCTGATTGAAACAATCGTCTTCTCTGAAGATCGTTTCCTCGGCCATAACCATGACTTCTGGTCCATGATTTACTGTCACCACGAAAGTCAGTAACAACTTTTCAAGAATTGAATGACAAAGAGTTAAAGAGCAAATAAAGAATCCAATTTTAGCCATTTGGTTTCTTCTCTTTTTCCTTTTTGAGCACTATAATAGAGCTACTGACTAACAATTCACAGAGTTTTACTAGTTCAAACGGTCGATTAGAACCAAGAGAGGGAAATTAGTTCAATTCACCACTGACATCAAACAAAACTTTGCAACTCAGAATCCACCTCTTCAATAAGCTAATAAGATAGTTTTCTATCTCTAAAGAAACTTAAAATGCTTTAAAAACATGAACATTGCTTCACTTTAATCAACAGGGCCGAATATAGCCTATATTTAACAGATTCATACCAGTATTATTTTCATCACGGAACATAGATATATAGCCAAAAAAATTACTGTACTAGAATTTCAACAACCCCCCCCCCCCCCCCCNAGGGTATAGGGTAACAGAGTAGGGAAAATAAGGGATAAAATTTTGACACAACATAACTCCCTAAAATCTTACAGTGGTTTTTTTAAAACTAAAAATGAAGAAAATACCATTAAAAAGACACAAAAAAGTGAAGAAAACAGAGAATAAAATGCACTCATACTATAAAAGTTCTACAATTTCAGTATGTTGATCATATAACTACGGACATAACGATAAAAAACAATGGTCAATACTCCGCTTTGAGCAAAATGCAAACGAATAACTATCATAAAAAAACAAATCAAAATCACTAAAACTACACGAAGAAAACCCATAATGAGATTTAAAATTGAGATTAAACTTCAGCAGTGAACACTCACGAACCTCAAACTAGCATGCACCAGCAGCTACTGATCATTACAAAAATAACCAAAACTTGTTGAATTCTTGGACGTAACCTTACTGCAAGCTTCAAGAAAAGTGGCTAGTAAAAAAAACGACCATTCAAGACACCACCTGAAACTAAAAGAGAGTGAAGGAATAGCTGAGAAATTGCATCAGTATAGCCACCGACAAGATAGAGTACTAATTAAATTACACACCTGGGAAGTGAAGTGAAACAAATTTAACAACTGTAATGAGAGAAAAACAAATAGTGGGTGGGTCTCACTTTCACTTTGGCATAAGGGTAAAAGAATCCAAAGTCAAGAAAAGATTAAAAGTAGCTATGAGTCGCCAGTAGCAGAGAGAGTAAGATAAAGTTTTTGGAGGGTCCATTTTTGACAATCAACAGTTGTTGCTCTAATAATGTCTGAAGACGTTACACTTTCAATACATGCAAGATTAGCTTTCACCATCTCACGCTCCATTCAATATTAACCACGTGTAACCTTGTGCCCTCGCTTCCTTCCGTTACACAAATAATTTTTACACTATCAAGTTACATCGACCAATCCAACAAGTAACATTTCATGTCAAACTTAAATAGTAACGTGAAAACTAAACTAATAATACATTAAATTATACCATCACTATATATATTGAACTCATTACATATTCAGGAGAATGTGACATAAATGTACGTGAAATAGGGTCAAGACAAGTGATTGTTGCATAATGATTTTGCTCCTTTATGATAATTCTATATTTTCCTTTGTATTCAAAGGCTAAAAGAAGCATATTGTCATACCTTTGTTTTGAAAATAATATTTTGTGGTCCCTTTTTCTTAGTAAAGGTATCAAATTGGGGATCATGACTTCTCCTTTTCCTCGCCCATTGTGTTACTCTAATCTTTATTAATTAACTTTTATTCTCCCTTTTCATCATTTTTATTCCATATGGTGGAACTGTAATATATTATTGTTTATCTAAAATGAAAGCAACAAATAAGAAAAGTGACACTTAACTTAGTGGGTTATGAGGAGAGCTAACCAAGTTGTTCACCAACTACGCTAACTATATTAACATTGTAGAAATTTTGCTACACTATCAGCGAATTTTAACGTGTGATAGTCAATTACTAATATTATAGCAATTATTTATAATTGTCAATTAAATAATTTAATTGTGTAAATAGTATTTATAAGGTAATTTAACCTTTTGTTTTATTGTGAGGAAAAGTGTAGATTCTTTTTTATCTTAAGTTCTTTTTTTGATTTTTCTGAATGGGAGTATATTAGACCCGAGGAAGGGGTGTCTTCCTTGGAATTAGATCTTTCGTCTAAATTATTGAGGGAGGATTACAACAATTAGGTCGTAACTTCAATTGAAGATGAAATAGGTAGTTGCTTACATCTATTTCTCTAAACTTAAATAATTATTATGCATCAATTTTGAATTAATTTCATATTCAGTCACTGAACTTTACCAGACTAAAAGCTCGCCTTGTTACTCTAACCAACATAGACAACTGACTTAAATACAGTCAGACATCTTCTATAACAGCATTCTTATATAATAACGCTTCATTATAAAACTCAAGCTTTTCTGAAATTAATTTTCATGTTATGTTATAATATATGTTTTTATAACAGCACTTTGCTATAACATCAAAAAATATTCGAAATAAACAAGATTGTTATAAAGAGATTTAATTGTATAAAGTATCTCTCTTACTATATAGATTGATATAGGTTTTATAATGTACTCGTTTGTAAACTATATGTAACTACTTCCTAGTGTGGGGTGTGGGGTGGGGGGGTTTGATTTTGTGGCATCCAACAAATCAAAGGAATGCACCTCGAGAATATTAATACTAAGATTTTCTACAGCAAACACAATTTTGAGAAGTAGCAATTTATTTGTAGAAATTTACTAAACTCATCGGATATAGACAAAGTAAGTCATTTCCTCAGTGTAAACAAATGTGAAATGATGAAATAATAGTATTTATTAAGCCAACTTGCTGAATAGTCATATTTCGTACAAGCAAGTCATCGTCATCAACACATCATAATATGTGTGCTTAGTAATTTTTTTTTGTGACAGAGGTCAAATTGAACACATTAAACATAGATATCAATACTATTGTCGATCAACCTATTAACGTGATCCTTAAAACTCTCAATCAACGTACCTAACATTACTAGAACGGCGATATAAAATCCGAATATGCTTGACAATTCTTGTCTAGAAGGGCAATGTGGTTTACGATTGGCCAACATCAAGGGACTTTCCAATGTCTTCTTGTTTTGCCGGTATGACTTCATATCGAAAAATAGACGATACTTCTACTAAACTACATGTTGATGTAAACTCCTTTTATTTCATTTTTTATTTATTTAGAGGGTGTTTGGCGAAATTTATAAATTGATCAAATTAACTTATAAGTATTTTTCGGTTTATCTACGCGTTTGGTAAAGTTAAAAATGTTTATAAGTCAAGTGTGATACAATCTAGATAGTCATGGAGCGTTGGAGGCTAATTTCATAACGGGACAACTACATATATAATTTCGTCAACAATTAAAGACTTTCTTACATTTGGTGGCTATAATTATAATATTTAGCTCCCTTGTATAAATAGCCTTTAAGGCTCTCATTTTAGGGTAGCTTATTTTTGATATTGTGAATGAAAACTCATTGAGAGTGTTTAAAATGAATTTTTATGTTGGTTCATTACTTGTTAAGGTGAACTTGTAAGGTATTGCTTCTCTTGAGGGTTTTGGATCAATTAAGTCTTAAATTGATTGGGTATTTATTTATATCAAATGTTCCATCAATTTTCTTAATTGATTCTCTACTAAATTTCTATCTTTCTATCATTTTATTTGTGTTCTTGTTATTTTGCTTCAGCGTATCATGTTGGTATCAGAGTTCGTTCCTAAGAATTCCTTGATTATTTGCACTGATTTTTCATATCATACAATTCAAAAAAAGAAATATTAGTTCCATTATTTCTTGGTTCGAACATTGTTTCTTTTCGTTTCACTGCTTGTATCTTTGTATCTGAAGTTTTCTGTTGGTATTCGAAAAAATATTTAATTGGGGTTTGGAATTGAGATAGATCCGAAAAAAATGGCCTACTGATTTACTGCGATGTGGATCCTAAAAAAGCTACTGTGGGTTTGAGCTGAAAACTTTGAAGAACAAGGTACAAAATCTACTTTAGCTGAAAACTTAGATCTGAAAAGTGAAATTTGAAGTTTGGATGTTGATCGAGAAAAGGCTAGAAGCTGATTAAATTCGTTTAAGCTATTGTGCGAAGAAAGTTGGGTGGAAACTTGAAGAAGAAACTCCATTGTTAAAGCTTAAGCTTCAAAATTTGAAAATGGGTTTTGTTACTTTGGTAGTTGTTTGAAGAAATTGTTGCTTGAGGCTTGTTCATGAAATTGTAGAGAACTTGTATCTCAAATTTGGTGAGGTTTGGTGAAGATTGAGGTATTCTTTATTGAATTTGGGATTGAAAAATAAGAACTTGAGAAACAAAGCTGGAATTTCGAATTTTGTAGGAATAGCCACATTTTGCAGCACAATTTCGAAATTAGCCACTTTTGTCTAGTAACCTATTTTTGCCCAATTTCAAAAATAGCCTTTTCAGCTTGTTTCTTTTTATTTCTTTCTTTCTTTTCTTACTTATTCTAGCTAATTTACTTAAGTATTAGTTCATACTTAATGATAAACTAATTTATTGTGTGCTTTATTTTATTTTGTGCTTTTTTCTTTAGTTTCGTTGTTAATTTCTTGTTTTCATTGTCCTTTAGTTATTTTAGTTTCTTTGTTGAGTCACATAAACTCCATTCTCGCCCCGAAGTCGGAAGGTCCACTTGAAAGTACCTTGATTGAGTTTGATATCAACTTTGGATATTCATCCAAGAGTGAAAAAGGCTTGAGTGGTGAGATTCTTAGAATGTGTGCCTAAAAGTCGAGTGCACAAGAGCGATACACTAGTGGTAAAATTTGAGTGCAATCTTTGAGGGATATACTAAGGGAGTGAATTTGAGAGGTCCTTTTATTTTTAACTTATTTTCTTTGTTTGTAGGTATTATGTCTTTGAATATTGGAGGTACTTCAACTCCAAAGAAGGGAGTCTCTAATGAGAATATTTTGGAGGCTTTACAAGCTTTGATTATGAAAGTTGATAACATGAAAAATATGATCAAATCTCATGACAACCTTCTTAACCAATGACAAGGCTTGTCACCTAATCCTAACCAAGGAGTGGGAACTAGTGCAACACTATAAAATAGCTCTACTCCTACCGCACCACATATTGCAAGGCTAATCAATTAACCACAAGTTGATAACAATCAAGTACCGAAACAAGGTCCACTTCCACAAGATAGACAAGCAAGAGTGGAGCATCAACAACAACCTCTTAGGCCACAACAACCGCAAAATGACTTTGATGATGATTTGGATTATGACGAGCAATATGATGAACCGGTTAGAGTCCAACCTAGAAGGAATGGACAAGAAGGCTTTCGAGGGAGAGATGGAAGGCATGGTAGGAACTATCAAGATAGAAACTTGAATGATGCTTATGATTATGGTTATGATGGAAATGTTAGTAATGAAGAACATGGTAGAAGATGGGGAGATGAAGAAGATCAGGGTCTTAATAACATCAAGACTTCACTTCCTACTTTCAAGGGAAGTAGTGACCCCGAGGAACTTTTAAGATGGGAAATACAAATGGAAAGGATGTTTGAGCTTAACAATGTATCTGATACAAAAAGGTTCAAGCATACCATTTCTAAACTTGTTGGTTATGCTTCTTGGTGGGAGAAAGAGAAACGGGATAGAAATAGAAATGGAGATATTGGCATTGATTCTTGGGAGTTTCTTAGGGTGGTTATGAGAGCAAGATTTGTGTCCGAAGAGTATGTGAATGACTTGCTTACCAAATTTTACAATATGAAGCAAGGAAATAAGAATGTGGAGACTTACTTTGAAGAGTTGGAGACCACTAGGGTTAGAGCCAACCTTGATGACAATAGAAGACTCATGATTTCTAGATTTTTGGCGGGGCTTAAGAAGGAAATTTCTAGTCAAATGACTTTGCACAAATTTGTTACTATACATGAGGCACTCCAAGGGCTATCAAGGTTGAAAATAAACTCCAAGAAGAGAAGCAACTCAAAGAGAGCAAATTCAAAAATTAAAACACTTCATGGAGCAAAAACAAGAAAACTTTACAATCTCTTTCAAATGAAAACAAGCCAACGGTTGACTCCAAGTGGTAAAATGACAAAAGCAAACCAAAGGTGGAGGCTAAGGAGGGAGGTAACAATTCTAAACCTTCTTTCCAAAATCCTAACTCTAATAGGTGCTACAAATGTCAAGGATATGGTCATAAAATGAGTGAATGTCCTAATAGAAGAACCATAATCCTTATAGAAGAAGCTTATGAAAGGGAAGAAAGTAGAGAATCCTGTGAAGAAGAGGAGGCCGAATGTGATGATGAAGTAGAATATGACACTCCTAATTTACCTTTGTCTGTTGTTAGGAGAATGTTGAGTGCACGAGTGATGGAAGATATGAACTAAAGAGAGAACTTGTTCCATGGAAGGTGTAAGATTAAAGATCAAGTGTGTTCTTTGATTATTGATGGTGGTAGTTGTACTAATGTTGCTGGTGGTTCTATGGTTGGCAAATTGAACTTGAAGACTCAAAGGCATACTCGTCCTTATAAACTCCAATGGCTTAATGAATGTGGTAAACTTAAAGTGACTAGACAAGTCTTAGTGAGTTTTAAAATTGGAAAGTATGTTGATGATATTCTTTGTGATGTGGTGCACATGCAACCATGTCATTTATTGTTGGGGAGATCATGGCAATATGACATGTATGCTCTCCATGATGGAAGGACTAATAAATATTCTTTTGAGGAAAATGGCAAAAAAATAGTCCTTACTCCTTTGACTCTGTTTCAGGTGAGAAGACTATAGGCATATGAAAAAGTTGAGTGAGGGAGCCAAGAAAGAAGGAAAAGAAAAGATTGAAAAGAAAGAAGAGAGAACACAAGAGAGTTCAAGTGAGGGACATTCTTCTTTCATGACTAATGTTTTTCTTGCTAGTTGTTTGACTTATTGTGTAGATCCTTCGAAGAAAAATTCAAGTGGAAGTCTTCAAGAAAGAACTCCAAGTGAAGTGACCGAAGCCACCCTAGCCCAAAGTGAATATTCTTCCATTCTTCAAGGAGGTAAAATAGAATCTTTAGAAGTGCATCAAGGTATGATTGATAAGCCTAAAACTCTTTCTTCTTGTAATGAGCATAGTGATATTTCAAGTGTTAGTTTGGGTATATAATTCTAATGATTTTTTGAGTTGTGGAGATACACTAGATAGTGATTATAGTTGTTTTGATGGTTTGAATGACCTATTTGCTTATGAAGAAATATTGATTGAGGTTGAGGAAAGCGTAAAGGTTGCATCTTTATGTGTGTTTGTTGAGTTTGATACATTGATTCCTATTGTTCATGCTTTCTATTTTGAGGATCATTCTTTAGTTGGTGATGATTACTTATTTGAAGGTGAATTGAGGGGTAAAGTTTCAAGCTTTAAGCTATTTGATTCTTTCTTGTTTGATTGTGAGATGGAATCATTTGAGTTTGAGTTGGATTTACCGATCAAAGGTTCCATTTTTGAGAAGTCGTTTGAGATTACTAATGAGATTGTTTTGGAAGCTAAACTTTTTGAAAAAGAAGAAAGTTCTTTACTTGGTGTAAACTTTGTAACTGATTCCACCCATATATATGATAGAGCTAATTTGTTCCACTACGCTAGAGCTTTGAGTTTAAAGCAAGTTGATAACTTTCATGTGGATTGGTGTTATGAGTTTAAGAAAAAGCATGTTAAATCTTTCTTGAATGATAATATTGATGAAGCCAACATGCTTGTTTTGTTTCAACATACCATTCTTATTCTTGATTTCTCATGTCGACTTGAATTCAAGAATGACTTGTTTATTTGGCTTATGCTTATGCTTGGACTTGATAAATCTATGAGAGTTAATACTTTTCTTGATGATTCTTATATTGGGTCACACTTGGCGTGTAGATTGGAGATATTTCATGACAATTATCATATTTTGGGTAGCTTTTATGCTTTGTTTTGTCCATGGGTATCATTAAGATTTTGGTTTGAATGGTATATTTGTCTTACTTATTGGTTTGGATGCTTGGATCTATCATAAATTTGCTAAAATATGATTTACTTGTTAGTTTGAGGCACTTGCTTATGTCCAAGTTAAAATTTTACTAATGAAGCTCAGTTCTTTTGTTTAAAGGTCCAAATTCGAGGACGAATTTCTTTTAAAGGAGGGAGGATGATACAATCTAGATAGCCATCGAGCGTTGGAGGCTACTTTCATAATGGGACGGCTACATATATAATTTCGCCAACAATTAAAGACCATCTTACATTTGGTGGCTATAGTTGTAATATTTAGCTCCCTTGTATAAATAGCCCTTAAGGCTCTCATTTTAGGGTAGCTTATTTTTTATATTGTGAATGAAAACTCATTGAGAGTGTTTAGGATGAATTCCTATGTTGGTTGATTACTCGTTAAGGTGAACTTGCAAGAGAATTGCTTCCTCTTGAGGTTTGTTCCTATAGTTTTGGGTCAATTAAGTCTTGAATTGATTGGGTATTTGTTTATTTAAAATGTTCTTTCAATTTTTTTAGTTGGTTCTCTACTAAATATCTATCTTTCTATCATTTTATTTGTGTTCTTATTATTTTGCTTCCGCGTTCGTATCAAAGTGCTTATAAGTCAAAGATAAGCCAAAAGTCATAAGCTGGTCACCCCTAGCTTATAAATTTTTAGCTTATAAGCACTTTAAGTTTGACCAAGATTTTTACCATTTTATTCTTAAAATATTCCTTTTTAGAACAAAACTCCTACATCGATAATCACCGACTCAAGTATTTTTTTTAACCCACCCCCCCCCCCCCTCCTTCAAGTCTACAATTCTCATTGACTATTTAAGATAAGAAAATTCTCTATTCCTTTGAATATTTGTATTAACGTAATTGTGTATTAATCTTTGAATTGTATGTAATAAATGAGGACATATCAAATTTTTGGTGTATTTCTTTCTAAGTATTGTGATGATGAAGACAATGTTTGTTTCTCTTCAAGGTCCTATTTAGGTTTATTTTTACTGAGAAACTTTTATCAATTTATTAATTATTATAACTTATGATTATATGTTTATCATAAAATAAATTATATTTATCATAAAAATTATATTATCTAAGCACAATTGTATTTAAAAGAAAAAGACAAATAGAATATTTTGTATTTGAATCGATCTGGAATCTAAAATTTTGCAGAAATTACGCCCTTATAAGTGTAAACAGTTCTAAGGTTATTTAAGTCATTTTAACAGAAAAAGAGCTTATCAGCACTTTTTATCAAATACTGCAGCAACTTATTATCGATTTCAGCGCTTGTATCCAAACACATAATTATTTATTTATTAAATTAGTTTCAACACTTAAAAGTGCTTTTCAGCCCCTAATGCTTATCAGCTACTTCAAATCAACTAATCCTAACGGGCTCTTAATTTTAATATCCAATTACGGCTTTGGTTATTGCCAATTCGCTATGAATTATCATTTCTAATTTTTTTTATTATGATCGTTGTAATGAGAGATTTTACTGTAGTCACTAGGAGATACTACCTCCGTTTTTTTACTATTTGGGGAGTCAAATAAGGTTTTATTTGATGATATTTCTACAAATAATTTTTAAGTATTCTGAATTTTTGACTATTGTGATTTATAAGAATTTTTATATAGAAATATGTATATCCAGATTCACACTGAAAATTAATCAATTTGATTCTGAAAAGGTTAAAATAATTGAAAATGAGGGAGTATTACTTTCTCTGAGTTATATATACACACGATACCTATAGTCCTATAGGTTGTATATGCATCAATATACAAGAATGTTAAATGTTACAGAAACATTGGATTTGAGCCTTGCAATAACTATGGGCCCTCTTGCTATCTAATCTTCTTAATCATCTCAATTTTCACTAATGAGAAATGACATTTGATTAGCATCATTTACCAAATATTCAAGAAGCTTTCGCTTTCTCGGCTTGGTAGAGTAGAATGTTTTTGTTCTATAATGAAAATAGACTATACATTACGATGACTGATCCAATCACTGTTGCAGAAGCTAGACAAAGACAGTGTCATGGCCCGTTTCAGCCCATGGCTTTGGCCCAATTAGAATCAAAATAAAGATCTGATTTCTAACTATATTCTTTGGAGCAGTACTGTAGAAGTTAATATTCCTCATTCATTTGAGTTGCTGTAAACTGTTAGTAGAACATACATGAGAATAATTATTAGAATTGTATTAAAATGTCTAGAACTACAGAAGTGGATAGGAAGCAGTTAATCTTTTTAAGTTTTGTTTCTTTTCTTGGTATACACAATCGTTTTTACCAACAACACTCATAGTTATGTGATAAATATTTAGATAAAAAAGAATAACATGTATTTCTTATATATTAATCTCATATATCTAACAAGTGTGGAAATTTTCTTTTCTCTGAAAATGGAACAAGCAATGAGGTAAACTTATAAGCAATTCTTCCAAAAGAAGGAAATATTTTTAAGCATGCATATTTTGTTCTCTCCCTCTCTTTCAACCTTGACAGTTGCATTGGCCGTTACCTTGCGGCAAATGTTTTCATTGCAATTATCAATTTTCACTAGAGAAAAAAACGTTGTTGCATACTAGAAGGGGGACAAAATAATGTAAGAAAAAGAAGTCAGATAATGTTTCTTTGGCACTTAGTTTAAATGACGACAATATTTACACTTGAAATAGTAAAACAAAAATAAATTGATTTAATTGTTTGACCAAAAAATGATAATTTTTGGTTAAACTAATTAATCAGTTATTAAGAGGGTTAATCTTAGTTAAAATTAATAACTCCAGATCTTAGGTTAACTGTGTAGATGAAGCGGATAGTGACGAAACAGATTTAATGCGCCAATATTAAATGTGTCGAATGAAATGATGTGTTAGAAATATCGGATATTAAATAGCAATAAATGACACTAAATGTAAATAAGGAGGAAGATTCACCCAATATTGAATGATATGGATGATTCCTTCCTTTTACAACGATGAATGAAAAATATATAAGAGAATATTGAATACTTTCTCGAATCTGGTGGAAATCACAAGAGATAATCCAAAAATATTGAATCGATTCAGAAAGTTGTTCCTTATATTTATATAGAAAGCTTGCTTTTCAAAAGAGTTCTTATCATATATCATATTACATGCCTTTTTCCTTATCTCTCATTCTATTTATATGGGATATTCCCAAAGAACCCTAAACATAAAAATAGAGAGAATATTCAATAGAATATTCCCTATCAATATCCCAATACAAAACTAGTCTTTACTTCTATCCATACTGCTCGACCTCAGTCGTGATTGACCGCTTGGCGGCTCGTTCGATTGATTATTGGTCGACCTCGGCCAAACTGCCCATGATGATTTGCAAATTACTCATGATAATCATCTTTGCGTGATGAATTTCCTCAATCTCCTTAATCTGATTTTGACCCATACAATTAGTCCCTCCTCTTATTGAGGTTGTCTTTTAATCGACCTCGGTGAGCGGACTTCATTAGTCGTAGTCGAGAAATTCAGATGGGGAGGTCGAGTAGTGAGGATCACCGCCGAGATGGTGATGTGGCATTTTGAGAACCACAACTTACTGTGATGTTGGTTCAGAATGACGTTACGGCCTCACGCGTCATTATTACGCATCTTTCTGGTGCATTGCATCGCTTCTCGTTCCCCTGTCATTTAGATCTCCGTGCATTTGACGGTTGATTTTCTCGATCTGGGTGTATGTGTTCTCTATAAATAAGGATTGGGAACCCTTTGAGTAATCCTTTATATTTTCCATCGTTCGAACCTGCATCTTTCATTCTCTTCTTCTTCCTGTGTTCTTTCTCCAGTTGCTTCTATTTTCGCACTCTTGCTCTCATTTTTGGTTCGGGCGATTCTTGTTACTTCTACCTCTTTCGAGTTCATGTCTTCTGTATTTACAAACAACAAAAATGGTTAATGCACCTCCTGCCTCTGGTGAGTTTTCTGAACCAATCCCACTAGCAATGGGAATGCCCCATCACGACGATGATGTTGTTGTTGCTACTGAGGATCAGAGCTTTCCCATCATGGAGGAAATCATTCCTCGTAATGACAAAACTAGGTTGAACTTCTCGAAGCTGCTTATGGACGAGCCTGAACCTGTAGAGTCCGAAATGGACGTAGCCGACCTCGCTGAGCTTAATGCCAAGTACAACATCCCGACCCATATCGACTTGGTCCCAGCTAGCCGCGACATAATTCATATCCATCGCCCTGGGTATTGTGCATTCTACGTGTAACCGTTCCAAGTGGGTTATTCTCTTCCTTTTCCCTCGTTGACAGAGGAATTCTGTCGCTATTACGGCATCTACCCGGCCCAGCTCTCCCCTTATATTTACAAACTTTTCCTGATGTTGATAAAGTACGCAGAACTGGCCAACCGCGGGATTTCCATTCGCCACATGTTGCATCTCTTCGCGCCGAGTTTCCTTAGAGGTACGATGTTGCATCTTCTCCATAGTGGGAGCAAGGTATTGGTGGTGAAGATGGACGATAAGTCCAATCGTCGATTTTGGTTCAGTTTCTTCTACATTAAGACCGAGCACATGGTGGCGAACCCCAGTAGATTCCCTGAAGCGTGAAACTTCACATATAAGTGTATTTGCTAACTGATTGCTCGTTTTGTTTATCTCATCGGTGACCTAATCGTTCCTCTTCTTATTTTGTGCAGGCGAGAAAGATCCTCCTACATTAGTCTCCGACATTCGTTACTTGGTGAGTCGATTTTTCCCCACACGGTGAGGATCCGCGAATGGTCGTCGTTCCACAAGAAGTTTGGACGTAAACCTTATGCGACCGGTAAGTCATTCATTTTGACCTTCTGTTGCTTCAAATTTCATGTCATCTTCTTTTTCTCTCCCTTTCTTCCTGTAGTAGGGTTAGTTTAACTTCTTTTTTTGTTGTCAGGTCGGAGGGCTTCGAGAAGAGTGAAGGCTCATACCCCGCTTTTCGTCAATCGGGTGCCTCGACTGGGTCTCTACTTGTTGTGACCGCAGGAAAATCTGTTCAGACTGTTGCTTCTTCTCATACCTCGGCACTATGTAAACCTAGTAGATGGGTGGTAGCCCCATCGATGGAGACTCCGGCGTCTCCTCTATTGCACTTGGTAGACGAGTCGTCGCCGAGTGAGGAGGAATTAGTTCCACTAAAAAGGCGAAGAGTAGAAGTCGGCGACGAGGCAGCTGGAGCCGAAGGGTCGACAAGGCAACCCTGAGTTGGCCACGGCTGCATCTAAGGGAGACGTGGGTTTGGCCACTACGAATTTGCCGCCTGCAGAGGTTGTAGAAATTACTCTTTTGCCCGAAGTCATCGTCGAATAAGGGGGCGATCAAAGGAGGCGGAGGCCGTTCCGAGGAGTGATCTGTCACCGTCAGGGTAGGCTGATGTTCATTTATCAACCGAGGAGAGAGGGAAGAGTGTGTCCATGGACGGATATGAAGCCGATTTCAACGTCGACCCCGAAGAGGTACAGATGTTCAACGAGTGGTTTACTCGGGTAGAAGTGAGGACGGAGGGATCTACTCGCACCATAGTCGTTCCCTTGGACCGCGACTTGTTGGCGAATACAGAGAACGTGATTCCTTCTTTGTATCCTCTCTGATCTAAAGTCGAGGCAGGACTTTACAGACGTTTGATGATGCCGCTCTGTCGTCGGGCATATCCTAAATGGCTTTGAGGGTAAGTTTTTGGTTTTTCTAGTTCTCGTACCTTATGTTCTCTCCTTTTTTTATTTTTTTTCGTTGACTGATTTCTTTCATCTGCTTTTCCTTTTTCATTAGACCCTCATTTTGGAGATTAAGAGCTCCTATCGAGAAAAGAATCAAAGGGATATTTTCAAGATAATGGAGTTAAAGTATCGTGAATACCGCGCTAAGCATCGTGAGATATGCATCTGAATCAGCGTTGGACGGTAATTTCCAGTCTCTTAGGGATGAGCTAAAGCGGAAGGACAATGAACTCGTGAGGGTCATCGGAAAATTTAGTGAGCTCGAGGGGCGCTTAGCGTCAAGGAGGACGAGCTCGAAGTGATCAAGGAGGTCGAGGCTGAGTGTGCCGATCTTCAAGCTCACGCGGCATCCCTGCGGGCCGAACTTGAGTAGAGTTACTAGAGCCAACAACTTAAGTAATGAGTTGATTGAAAAAATGGTGGAGTTGGGGAAGGCAGAGGAAGCCAGGGTGGTGTCTTTGGTGAAGGTGGCGGTGTTGGAGGATGCCATTTGCGTCCTCCGCTTTGACCAGGCGAGTGATGCGGAGATGGCCGTGCTCAGGGAGGCAAGGCTTGATGAGCGAATTGGCGGGCTTGAGAAGAGGTTTCGAAATTAAATGATCAAATCACCGCTCTTGAGTCCGAAAGGGCGCATCTATTGGATCGACCATCTTCTTCTCACACTTCCACTTTTCTCGATGTTGCGCGGGATTTGTACGAGAAGTGGATCCATGCCGAGACCCAGCTAGACATATTCAGGGACTTGATGGCGGTAGGGAGAGTTTCGGAGATTGAGTTTGAGGATGTTTGTGCCAAGGCGCGTGCAGCTCAAGTCGCATGTGGTTATGATCCTGCCACGTCGGGGGCAGGCAATGGTGACGACGAATTGGACGAGATCGAGCCAGGTGCGTGGTACGATGATGAGTACTCGGACGTCAAGGAAGACGGTGGGGATGATGGTGGGGAATAATACTTTCTGTAATCTTCATTTTTGTGTTTTGTGGGCGTTTGTTCGGCCCTTGTTGTCACACCTCCTTTTTCCCGAACGGAGATAGGGGAGTTTTTCCAATTAAAGTGACATAATCGATTTTTGGGATTATCTATTTCAGAGTCGCCACCCAGATTTTTACGGTGTTCCGGGACACCAATTATTTATTAGAAATCCCAAAACCGAGGAATTTTGACTCTGTTTAAATTGTCTGCGAATCAGAAATTCGGGTAAGAAATTCTGTTAACCCGGGAGAAGGTGTTAGGCACTCCCGAGTTTCGTGGTTCTAGCACGGTCGCTTAATGATTAAACTTGGCCTAAATTATTTAATTACTGATTTTAATACCTATGTGCATTTACATTTTTACCGCTTTTAATTACTTGATTATTCTTAATTAAAGAATTGTCTTAATAGGAGTTACACGTACGTATACCCGTTTAGTTTGGTGTGTCAAAAATCATGTCACGCATACGTGTACATAATTCAAAACATTTGGTCTATTTAAAAAAATAGTCAAATTCGTGCAAACGCGTATCTTGGATTTATTTGAAAATCGAGATCACGTCACGCGAACATGTACGCAATCCCGATAGTATTTTAAAATCCGCGCCTAAAAGCATTTCTATGAATATTCATAAAAAAAACATAATTGTGTCACGCGAACGCATACACAATTAATAAAATATTATTATTGAGACTATTTGGTCCAAAGTTGAGCGAACGCATACTTCGATCTTAATTTGGAGTCCGTAATTATATCATGCCAGCGTGCATTCGAATTTTGGAAAATACGTATTTATGACTATGCTACGGGAATCGTACTCATAGCCACCATGATTTAAACATGAAGCTTTGAGAGAATATTAATAACAAAAAGAGAACTGAGATCATGGTATACAAAAAGGAAACATGGGAAGTAAGACTTATAATTCAAAAGCTTTTATTTCCAACCTGACATGGGTTAACACGGAGGGGAAGGAGACCACCCTTTTTTTAATCCAGAAAACTTAACAAGATAACTGAGAGGAAAGAAACCAATGTTTAAGTAGAAGGAGAAAAAAAGAATTCGCATGTGTTATTAAGTAATTAGAAGTGTGCATACTCAAATAGCTTAACCATTTTTATAAAAATTTGAGAAAAATACTAACATAAAAGATCTATAAATAGACACAAGACATCTTCATATAAATATTTTTTTTTCCGATTCAAGTTGGATCATTATCTATTCAAATTGTATAAGACCATAGCAGGTTATCTATTCTGACAATACAAGCTTGTAATTTTACGTGGGGTACAATTACAAATACATAGTCACATAGGATCTTGACATTCACGTATAGAATTTATGAATATTACCTGGGACAAATGCCCTTTTTTCTACTCGGATGCAATTAATCAATATTAGATGCAACAAAGATATTGAAAAATAACATTATATAGAAGTTGTCTCTTCAAGTTCAAGATATTTCAATCTTCAACAAACCATAATCAAATACCCATTTTGTCGTTCCATATTCAGGCTCATATTATAGTTCAACCACAAAGCTCATAAGAAAAGTAAAGAAAAGGAAAAGATATGAACCTGAAAATTAGACCTTCGATTGACTGAAATTTTAAGCAAAATTACACAAGCAAGATGAACCCAACTGCTATGGCCGAAATTGGAAACGGTGAAACTCGAACAAACCAACTCCAATCAATCAACTCTTGTATTCGAGGCTGCTGTTCTTGGCTCTCAATTGTTTTCTTTTTCCGAAATACTGTATGAATTTTCTGTCCAAATATTCCTCTCTTTCTCGCTATCTATGTGGATATGCGGGTTTCCGATATCTGCTGGGAGAATGGAGAAGGGTGGGGTGTTTGGCAGATTATTATTTTTTTAAAGAGGACTGAGGTGGCCGGCTGATAGAGGGTGTGTATATATTTAGATGTCGCCAAGAATATGATGGAGGGATAGTGTAATTAGTGCACTGTGTGTGCATTGTGTTGTGTGTGTTTGTGAGACGTGAAGGCTGGGGGGAGTTAGGGAATTTGGACGTAGGGGGTCATGAGTGGTTAGTTAGGTTTTGTGGGGGTGAGGCATGAGTGAAGTGGGGAAGTATGGAAGTTGGGTGTTATTATTATTATTATTATTATTATTATTATTATTATTATTATTATTATTA
>ML310910.1:0-12920 GCA_005239505.1 Nicotiana paniculata
AGTGGCGACTCTAAATAAATAAATAATCCCATTTTTGATTATGTCACTTAAAGTGGAAAAACTGTCTTATTACCCTTACTGGTGAAAAGGGAGGTGTGACACCTGCATGAGGCTAAGCTCTGCCTCCGATTTACATTCTTTTCATCGAGACTAAGCGCTGTCTCTCCAACATTATCTACTTTGCTCTTCTTTCGGGCAAAGCTCTACCCTCCACTTCGCAAGACTAAGCTTTGTCTTGTTGACATCATATTATTGCATCTCATGGGCTGAAATATCGCCAACCTATCCAAAGGCGTCATAGTCTAAAGGCATCATCCTCATAGCCAGAAGACATCATGTCATGGCCTGAGGATCTCTCTCGACTTGCATATCATTATTCAAAGGCGTCATAGTTCAGAGGCACCTTCCTCATGGCCCGAGAACATCATTTCATGGCCTGCGAATCTCTCACCGAACAATTCATGGCCCAGGACATCATGGTCTAAGGAAGTCATCCCTAACCGTCCGAAGACGACTTTCATAGTCCAAAGGGAACCTGCATCATGTTTAAATTTTGGCACAATATATACTTGTAGCATCTTCATTTGCAGGTGACTCGGTAAGCAACTGCTATCCCAGCGGGAGCGATCTTGCTCCAGTTCCTTCAGTTATCTCAAAACCTGGCCTCTCACCATAACCAATCCTTCGCCTATCCCTAAACATTATGTTCGTTCTTGTGATGACTTCATCAATATATTTCGCTGATGAATCCAGAACTACACACGACCTAATTCCTATAAAACCAGGGATATGTAGGCAGGTCAGAAGCCAGAATGCGGCCTAAATCTCTCAAACCGCTTCGCTCGGTCAAAATTGACCATCATATCTTTACCCGACAACTCCTTCATTCTTCCCGGATAAAGAGGGGCAGCTGTTGATACCCAATTTTTTCCAAAATAGTTTTAAAATGCATATATGCCTTCAAAATCATGCATTGGCATCAATTGGTATTTTTTCACAATTTCTACATTTTAAAATTAATTTGCTTAGTATTTTACTTTTAATAAATAATTATAAAGTTGCATCACAAATGATTTCAACACATTTCTTGATTTAATATTACTATTTATGGTCTTATTAAGTCCAATTATTCTATAAATGAACAGATTGGCACTTTTGGCATGAAATATTTTAGTATTTTAAAAATATAATGGACCGATTTGATAAAGCAATAATGTATGCATGAAAATCATTTTATAATTAGTTAATTGTTTTACAAAATATCTTTATTCAATTGTTTTAGATATTTAATAAACAACCCTTTTTATTTTTTCAATTTTAGCCTGAATACCAGCCCAAGACCCTTCTAAGTTTGGCCCAAAACCTTAGGTCCAAAACATTACCTGCCCGACCCGTTGCCTTAGCAAATCCTGGCCGTTGACCATTTTTTATCAACGGTCCAGGATTTCCCTACCATAATTAAACTAAACGACCCCCTAACCCTATTCATTCTACACCCTTCCCACGCCATCACCCTTTCCTTTCTCTCTAAAACGCTCTCTAGCAGAACCCTAATTCCCCCACCGTCATCTGCTCACACCACCATTCTATGGTGTTTCTTCGTCATCTCAGGCCTCTACCGGCCTCCTATTTTCTATTGTTTATCCGTCTCCTAGATCCTTAAGGGGATTTTAAGGGACCTAGGCAGGTCTGGTTTGCACCTTTTGAGTTCCTTGCCTGCTTCAGGCTATTTGCTCGACCTTGAGTAAGAACCTTTCTTATTTTTGTTACGAATCCATGGTTTTCTAAGCTTATGTTGTCGTCTCTGCTATGCTTTCTAAAAACCCTATTTTTTTATCTCCGATCTTCTCAGATCTGTACAGATCTGAGACGAATCGAACAACTCTCACATGTTTCCCTTGAAAGTTTTATGGTTTCAATCGATTTCCATTTTTACTAAACTAGGGTTTACTATAAGTCATCTTCTCAAAGGTCTTTCTGATTTTAAATTTTTAATCGATTATTCTTAAGTGTTCTCGACTGATTTATGCTAAGGTTGCCTAAACCCCAGTCGATTTATGTGAAAACCCTAATTTTCTGATGTTTTGCTTCGATTCTGAGTTTTTCAATGTTATCCGTTGCATTGTTTCATTCTGTGTTCCGACTTACAAGATTTCCCCTTAGTCTAATTCAGTGCCTTGTGGATTTACCCTAGTTCATCTTTATTAGGATTTCTGAGTCAATTTTTTCGGCTAATTTCTATGTGTTTATGAAGTTTTATTCAACCTATTTTTCTATTTGTGGAAGTTGATATTTTCTTCCCCATAAATCAGTATTACATTGAATTTTGATCGACTGATTCGCTCTATTAAAATTCATGTGCATAATCCCCGATTTATTTTCCTTGATTATAACCTTGATTAGTCATGCTTGCCTTATTTGATCACTTGTAATATATACTGATTCCTTACGTGATTTTTCCTTAATTAGACCCCTAATTGCCCACTCTGTACTTAAGTCTTACTTGATTTTCTTTCCTTAAATATTGTCCCGCCCTTTACCGTTGGGTAATTACCCTTTAATTAAGGGAGACTATATTGATTTTGTGCATAATTGATTCTTTATCTTATTCTGTCTAGCTCTCAACTACTAAATAAACTCTCCTCTATTTCACTTCTAAGAGACGAACAAAAGTTCATAACACACACTTACATTCAAACTCTCTTCTCTTCTTTGTTACTTGTGATAATCACTGATCTAGCCGGCTATAAGCCAAGACTAGATATTGAACTGCACCTGCTTTACATTCTGTGCTCTCTTCCTTAACTGGTATGTCTCTGATTAGATTTTGGAACCCAAACTCTATGTGCTTCATCCATGCACTAGTTCATTAGGTATGAACTCAATCCCTGTTCCTGTTTACTGCTTTTCTTAGCATGTCTAATACTGTCTTGTTCAATACGTAATTAGCATGTACAAACTATAATTGTTTATTTGATGATTGTCCATCATGTCTATTTACCCCTTGCCTATTCCCATTTATTGATGAGATCATGTTAGTTACCTAATCTCTTAAGGCATTCGACTGACTCTAGTTGTGTGTCTAATTTTTTCCAGTACCCCTTTGCTTTTAACATGGCTTTACAACATCCTTACTCTATGTCTCAATTACCTACCATCATGACTAACCTGTTAATTCTATAAATCTCCGAAGTGTTCTATGCATTTGCTGTCTATATGCCTCCCTGTACCCTGTCATGTGTTCCTTTAATGTGAATTCTATGTGTCCCCAACCCCCTCATCCCTGTGTGAAATCTGTTTGTTGAGTGTTTCTAAATCTGGATGTTCTATGACCAATTGATTGTTTGTTGATTTCGAAAGTGTTTTAGTATTCTTCTCTAACTGTTTTTCTCTTAAAACTAGTTTCTATTTCAGAAAACCTTTTCACTCCTAGAGTCATCTCTATACTGTGTTTTCACTAAATCTTTCAAAACTATGTCAAGCACTCTCACTTTACTCTTAGATCATTTGGTTCTGCCCCTCCAGTGTGTGTACTGCCTTGGGATCCTTTTGAGATTCCTTTGAACTCTGGCACACTGGGGCTGGCCATTCCACACTGCACATACTCAATCCTTATTTTGAAAAAGTCTGGGTGTGAGCACTGCCCGGGATCCTTGAGGTCCTTAGGGAACTCTGACATACATGGACAAAAATCTGGCTATGAAACCCTTTGGCATTTGTGATATTGAAGTCCTAGCCTTACCAGGTTTGCCTTGGGCCTATTTCAGGCTCCCTATAGTTCGATTTCTGTTCCACAAATCTGCATTAGAAATCATGTTCTAGGGTTGACTTGTTTATTTGCATTCAAACCATGTTAAACCTGTGCATTAGATATCCTGTTCTTAGGGTCTTCATGTTTATTGCTTCAGTATACTACATGTCACTATTCCATGCATTAATTCTGCATAAGTACTTTCACTTAGAGATCCTGCAACTAGGTTAATAATCCTGCCTTAATAAAAATAGTCATCCTCTGTATGCATTAGATACCATGTTTTTAGGGAACTCTGTTTGCATTTGTTTGAATCATGTTTATTCCGATTAAATAAGCCTCCTGTCCATGAAAAGGTTTAAACACTTCCCCCCCACGCGTAGGTATCATGTCTCTAAATACAAATTGGTATAAATCACTTGTTATAATCTGTATCATCTAGATCATCATGCTCATACGTTGAATAATCTTAAATTGTTAAACAGCTCCTGTAATTGCAATTGCATATAGTCCCACGCCCAGGCAAGCCTTAGGTAATTAATCTCCTTGTATAAAATTGGAAACTGTATTTGCGGTTGAACTTCTAAGTTTTACAGGATTTAAAATCAGTAGGCAAACTGATTAGGACCCTTCCATTGAGTTTGTAAAATAGTGTTGCATATTCTGTATATTAATGTTCACCTAGACATCCTGTCCTAGGACTCTTTCTCTGAAATTACCTGAATCTATGTTTAAGGCGTGCTGCTTATTTGTCTATATATGTGGAGGAAAACATGATCCCCTTACTGCTTCCCCTATTTGATTGTCCTATGTGTTATTTGCTGCCGCCTAGATTTTTCCCTTTTGAATACCTTAGGGGTTGTCTAGAATTGCCCAGATTTAGAGGTCCTAAAACTCCTCCGGGATCACAAGGAAGGGACGGGTAACAACACTCTTAGAGATCGCTAAATAAAATTTGCTTAATAACCACTAAGGGGTGGGGTAATGGGTAGAAAAGGATATGATGACTCGTGCGCTAATGCAATGTGTAGCCCCTCATTAAGGAGTGATTACCAGGCATTGCATGGATATGATCCTATAGGATAAACAACTTAGGACCCATTTCACCCATTTACATATGTGTGCTTAGACTGCTAATCTGTTAAAACCTTTATTCATTTACATATGTGTGCTTAAACTGCTTATTTGCACCTAATTAATTCAGTAAGTAAGTTTGGCCGGGACCCACCGTTGTGGACTTCGAGGGGTGCCTAACACCTAACCCTTGAAGTAACTTCAATCCCTTACCCAATCTCTGGTTATACAATTACTGTTATAAATGACCCGTAATAGGTGCCCTAACGCACCTTAATTCGTTAGGTGGCGACTCTTCAAATTCCTTACATCCCTTTTCCCAAAAGGAAATGAGTTGTCCCAATAATGTCAAAAACCCTGACTAATNTGTTATTCAGAGGTCCGTGGTAGAATTACGCTTGAATTGGCAAAAATGGATCTTTGGCGATTTCCGGTCGGCAGTGGAAAATGAGATATCGGGGTCGGAATGGAATTTTGGAAGTTGGAATAGGTTCGTAGAGTCGTTTGTGATATGTGTGCAAAATTTCAGGTAATTCGGACGTGGTTTGGTTTGTTTCGACATCGTTGGCGAATTTCGGAAGTTTAGAAATACTTAGGCTTGAATTTCGGGTTAATTTGGTGTTTTGATATTGTTTTGAGTGTTCCGAGGGTTCGACTAAGTTCGTGGGATTATATATGATGTGTTGGTATATTTGGTTGAGTCCCCGAGGGGCTCAGGATGATTTTGGATGATTATCGGAGGAGTTGGAGCTTGGAATGATTAGCTGAAAGTTTGCTAGTTTTGTCAAAACCACACCTGCGGATAGGGAACCACATGTACGTGGCACGCAGGTGCAGAAAGGGCTCGCAGATGCGGGCGGGGTGCTAGGGGCTAGGAGCGCAGGTGCGAGAGGAGGAGCGCACCTGCGGAACCGTAGGCGCGAAGTGGAGACCGCAGAAGCGGAAGTGGACTTTTAATGAAATTCCGCATAAGAAAAAAGGTTTTTGCAGGAGCAGTCCCACAGATGCGGGAATGGGACCGCAGATGCGGTTTTGCTGGGCATAACCTATAAATTGGAGACTTTGCGGAATTTGGGTTATTTTCCACCATTCTTGTTCGGACTTGGAGCTTTTTGAAGGATTTTGAAGAGTGAATCAAGGGGGTTTTCGTGGAGGTAAGCTACTTGAACTCAATACTCGATTCTATGATGATTTTTAGTAGATTAAGCATAAAATTTGTGGGATTTAAGGGTGAAAATTGGGGAATTACGACTTGGGACTTGGGAGTAAGAATTGGGTGATTGAGGGGTCAAACGAAGTTAGTTTTTGATAAATTTGGTATGCACGGACTCTGGAGGGGATAATGATTCTGGTTGTGTGATTTTTATCGAATTCCGAGACGTGGGCTCAGGGGTCGAGTTTGGCCAATTTTGAGATTTTTGATGTAATTTGACAATTTTTCGCGTGGGCTTTGGTCCTTTAGCATGTATTGATGATATGATTCTGATTTTGGTTAGATTCAGAGCATTTGGAGGCCGAGTCAAGAGTCAAGGGCATCGCGTGTTAGAGTTTTGTCGGGTTTGAGGTAAGTAATGATTGTAAATCTTGTTCTGAAGGTATGAAATCCCAGATTTCACATCGTTTCACCATTTTGAAGTGGCGCACATGCTAGATGACGAGCCTGTGGCGTGCACCGTTGGGGATTGTGACTTGGTCCGTCCCGTAGCAACTATTAAATTGCGTATTTGATTGGAAACTATATGATATTTTATCTTTTAGAAAGTATTACTATGTTTTGAGATGAATGCCATATTTGGGCCTCGTGCCAAGATGTTTGGACCCTTTGGGGGCTTTTTATTACTATTTCCTCGTTGTTTTGATTTAAGATCTGAACTCAGTCATGCTATATTTTTACTCTGTTTTGATGCATAAATTGATATTTTGGGCTGAGCACCCTGTTTTATTAATAGCCTGGGTGGCTTGAGAGGTTTCTGATTGAGTTAGGGCGAGGGCATGTGTGTGAGGATATCATGGGATCGGGCTGCGCGCCGCAGCATGTTGTACTAATATATGATATATGAGAGGCTGAGGGCATGATCGATTACACCACGAGGTGGCTTGTTATAGCGCTTGGACTGTAGGAGCCCATCTGGAGTCTATACACCCCCAGTAAGCGCGGGGTACCCTGAGTGAGTGATATGATGTTGCCCCAGGGGCTGTTCTTGATTCATGATGTGCACGAGGGGCTGATTACGAGTGATTGTCAGGTTTTCCGAGGGGCTGATTCTGAGTGATGTTATGCCCGAGGTGCGGTTTATGATACATGTTTTGCCCGAGAGTCTATTTATGATTTAATCACTTTTACTCTAAAATTCATTGAAACTCTTTTGAAGCTGTTGAAAAAATATCTTCAAATGATTTTTTACTGAAATTTGGTTTTAAGCGAGAGGATTTGACTTATATATTGTTATGAAGGCATGCTGTACTTACTGTGATTACATGACGTGGATTTATGCATTTCTTACTGCTCAGTCTTTATTTACATTTATTTCTTACTAAGTTGGCGTACTCACATTTCCCTGCACCTTGTGTGCAGATCCAGGGATTTCTGGATGTGATAGCGAGCGCATTGTTCCATTCGTCACGGATACTCGGAGTCGGCAAGGTAGCTGCATGCAATCGCAACATTTCTCTTCTCCCTCTTATCTTCCTTAGACTATATTAGTGTTTTCCAGACTGTAATAGTCTTAGTTATTTTCGGATAGTCCTTAGTAGACGTTCGTGACTTGTGACACCCTGATGTCGGGCTTTTGTTTCTTTCCGCACTTGTTATTTAAACTTGTGCTATGAAGTTTTATTAATTAATGTTTTATAAACACCTTTATTATGGAGTGTCGAATCATTCTGAAAATGTGTCGGCTGGCCTAGTTCCATGATAGGCGCCATCACGACTGGGTGGTTTGGGGTCGTGACAGTGGTGTAAGTGGGGTGGATCCATCACTTGAAGCATCATCATCTTCCTTCACAACAGAGTACTTGGGTCCGGAGAGGTCAAGCAGATTAAGAGTTTTCTTGATCTTTTTACAAAATCGCTTCCTCCTTCGGGTGCGTTTGTGGAAGATCTTGCTCCTTTTGAGGATGAAGATCCGAAAACAAGAGTTGATGCGGGTGGCACTTGGGGTGCTTGTTGTCCTAACGAGCTTGCTTTGCTCCTCGTAACTGGTCCAAAGCTTCCAAAGGTAATATCGAGGATGCTTTCCACATCAACATAGAACCTAGAATTAGCAGCATTGGTGGAAGTTGAACTGGAGTTGATTTTATTTGAAGCCATTTCAATGTTCTTGAACTTTGGTGATTGAAAAGCTGAGATGAGAGGTAGAGATTGTCCCACTGGGCGTGCCAAAATTTGTGGACAATAAAATTCGCATCGAGAAAATAAAATCAAGACCGAAAAATATCGCAACAATCGTAGTATTTGATTCCAAATAATATGAGTGTACAATCTCTATGAATCCTCTGATTCTTCTTTTCAATAGTAAATAAATTCAAGGGCCTTTGAGCTTGCTCTTGAATCTATATTTGTTGTCACGAACGATGATCTTGAATTCAACTATCATGAACTTTGATTTGAACTCGCACTCCTTGAATCTTGATTTGTTCTTCATTCTTTAGCTTGGGCTTGATTGTTGAACTTGAACTTGAACTTTATTGCTTGAAGCTTAAAACTTGTGGAGAAATTTACGCGTTTGATCCACGAGCTCTCTCTTGCTTCTTGTTATAACTTCTGGTTTCTTTTTTGAGTTATGAAGACCCTTATTTATAGTTTTAGGAGGGAAGAGTTATGATAAGAAAAAAAATCTTTCCGACCAATCAAATTGAAGTGTGACAAAGCCGCATTTGATTGTCTAGAACATGTCACTTGCACATATGACACGATTTCATTGGTCTTTCAATTTGACTTGACATCCCTTGTTATTTTGACATGTGGCATGATCCTATTGGCTCTTTTGTTTTACTTGGCGTGCCACGTCATTTGACACGTGACACCAAATTGGGCCTCTAGGAAAATGAAATCTTGGGCTTAATGAAGTGAGCTCATTATTTGTAACTCAACTAAATGGGCTAGCCCAATCAATATTTTATTGAACTTAAATAATTAATCAAATTATATTAGCCAATAGTTTAATGGACTAGCCATAGTTGGGGAAAAATATTAAGCAGATAAAAGGATCAATACTTTTCCATCTCAAAGGTAACACCATTCCGTGAGTATTAACAGGAGAATTTAAAACGTTCAGTAATGATCTAATAATAATTAACGTCTTAAACATACATTTTAAAACTCCATATGAGAAAAAACAAAACATTATTAGAACACGCGTTTGTCAAAAATATACTTATCGAAAAGAAAAGGGTTTTTTTACCTTCCTATACTGTATAGGAAACTTTATTACCCTTCCTAATCAAGTTTTAGCTTAATTACATGGATATATACAAATTACCAAGTATATATAAATTAGTTTTAAATGAGTATCCTTTTAGGAATTGAATAATGAATCATTTATTTCACATCCTTGTTCTCTCTCTCTCTATCTCTCGTTTTCTGTTATTTCCTCAATTTTTCTTCCTCTGACTTTCTCTACTTTTTATCTTTTCATGTTGTATATATTTTTAATGGAATTCATCAACGGATTTCAATCGTTTTACTATAGAGTTTTAACGTAGCAATTTTCTTTCATGTTACACAATTGATGTTCAAATTGAAATTGTCAATCAATAAAGTTTGAAGGTGTTTGGGTCTCCACCATTGACAACCATTAAAACGTTTTGAAGCTTTGAATTCGAATTTGGATTTTCAAAAAGCATTATTTGTTTGGATTGGGTGTTCTTGCAAACAATTGAGAATATTGTTTGGAGTTTATATCTCAATTTTAAGGGTGTTCGGTGAAGATTAGACTTGATTTTGGCTGAATTTCAGATTAAAACTCGATGAAGAAGAAGAACAACACATGACATACAATATACTTACGAAATTGTAGTAAAGTTGTATTATAATTATATATAAATTGTATTATGTTGTAGTTACTTGTATGGATCATTGTATAAAATTTGTATTCAAGTTATCAATACTATCTTTTTACATAAAGTTCTTGATATATCAAAATTGTATTAAGAGAGGAAATTCTGATTGAAAATTTAGAGAGGAGGAAGAACATACCACATACAAAATATATACAAATCAGATACAAAATACATACAAAAGACATACCATACAAAATTTGTATGAAAATTGAAAGTTGTATGATTTTGTAGATGTATTTACTTGGGTAAAAATAATATATGAAAGTTGTAAATAAGTGTATATTATATATTAGTTATATGAAATTTATTTTTAGTATATATGTTGTTGTAGATATATTAATTTGTATTAAATTTGTACTAAATTTGTTTTTAAATTTGTATGATTTTGTACCATATATTGTTCGAGATGCCGAATTTATATTCAAAGTTTTCAACTTTTTAATGAGTGTCAATGATGAAAAATGCCGAATTTATATTGTATGTTGATGTAGTTGTATTTGACTGGGTTGTGCATTAGTCACAGTTTTTCAGACTAATTAAACTGACTAATATATAAATTATAGCTTAATATCGTCTGATCATGATTAACATTTCTTCCTCTTTTGTATCATTTTATTTGTGACTTTCTCATTTACCAAATTAATTTTCGTTTAAGGATTAATATTACACTAACCTTCTCTTATATTGACGATTTTTGGCCCTTTTTACTTGATCTCTCGTTGGAATAGTGTCAGCTTCAAAGTTCGGAAAGGAAAATGCAAGATTACATGGCTTATTATCCCTATCTAGATTTTGATAGGTACATTGTAAACTTAACAATTAAAGGCCATATATTGATTGAATGATAGTATTATTATTTTTGGCAGTCGCGATTGACTAGTACTAATTCGAAACGTAATTTCTTGTACCGTTTTGTTTGTGACTTTCTCATTGATCTCGTTTTAATTTTGTCACGATACAAAATTCAACTAGTCGTGATGGCATCTAACGGGTTAGGTGAGTCAATTAACAACTATCCAATTCTAATAAAATTTAATAAGACAATTAAGCAAAAAAAAAAATTTAAATCCTATACATTTCCCAAAGACTGATAGTACAAATCATGAGTTTCTAAGAATAGAGTTTACAAAGCTGAAAGGAAATAAATACATAGTCTGTTTGAAAAGTACATAAACAGAGTTTTATAGATCTAAGGCTACCACGAATAAGAGGCAGCTACAACCGAGACGCAAGTACAATTTCAATCCAGCTCCCATCGAACACAGCAACATCAACAACCAATATCTGCACGCAAGGTGCATAAGTGTAGTATGAGTGCAACCGACCCCATGTACTCAATAATTAACAAACCTAACCTTAGATTGAAAGCAGTGACGAGCTAACACAAGGTCGGGTCCAATACCAATATGCCACAACAGTTCATAACAACATAATACAAGTAATAAAAGAGGAATCTCAGAAGTAAAAATGCTCAGCTCGTTCACAGTTCCAAAAAATAGTCATGCTTTTCAAGTCTCTCAGTGAAAACCCAAATCCTTTACTGAAAATGCCAAAAGAAATACGAGTAAGTTTGAAAATTATAATTATTCCAAATATCCTTTCCACAATAAGTAAGATATTTTATTTTCTTTCCAGATAGCAAGTGTGAAATACCTCTCTATGCCCACATATCAATGCGTATAAAAAAAATTCATGAATGACGTGATACCGTACAACATGAGGAAAAATGCATCTCTATGCCTGTATGTCATGTGTGCATGCCAAGGCCATGTATCTCAGAGATGAATCATGTACTCACACTCTCAGAGTACTCAACTTCACTGTCTCACACTTTCAACTCATCTTGCTCAATCACTCGGTACTGTGCATGGCCCATACAGCCCAGGGAAGATCCATCCCGAAATATATACATCACTGACCATCAGTTACTCAGTACCGAGGAAGGCCAATCCGATTCTATGGAGAAGATCCATCTCCCGGTATATAAATGCTTCGGACAAGGCCCATGTCCAAGGAAGATCCATCCCTCAATATAATCAACCACGCTAACTGGGGGTGTGTACAGACTCCGGAGGGGCTCCTACAGCCCAAGCGCTATCATAAGCTAGATCCAGGCATAAAACAAGATAACATGCTGCAACGTGCATCACGATCCTATAACTGTCACTCATAATCAGGCTCTCAGCCTCACTCAGTCATAAATCTCTCCAGTCTCACTCACGGGCTCACAATGTCATGAAACTAGCTCGACAACAATGAAATGATGTATCAATAAATAACAACCGAGCCTGAGATATGATATGAATGCATGAATATGACTGAGTATGAAATATCACTGAAATCAGTGAGATGGCAGCAAGAAACGACCACTATGGGTCGTAACAATATCATCATAAAGCCTAAACATGATATTTAGCATGATTGACAACTCAATTACTTTATCACATGGTGAAAACACAGATATCAACAAAATAGGGCCATTATACAGTGCCATAGAAACAATAGAGTCATAATTCACAGGGTGCACACATACACGCTCGTCACGTAGCATGTGCGTCACCTCAATACCAATCACATAACACGAAATTCGAGGTTTCGTACCCTCATCACTAAGTTTAGAAGAGTTACCTCGAAGAAGCGAAATCCAATACCCAGCAAGCCAAACGATGCTCCAAAAATTCCATCCCGCGTGTACCGACCTCCAAACGGTTCGAAACTGTTACGACCCAAATTCCCAACCTCAGGGATCGTGATGGCGCCTAACACCACACTTGCTAGGCAAGCCAATGTTAGAATTCGAATAATTTATTTCCTTAGTTTATTACTTAAGCACAAATAAATAACTTCCAAAGGAACTTAATTAGAATAATTCCCAACAACAATAAAATAAAATAATAATAATAACCATTTAAATAAAACGGATCACAAATTAGTTATGTAAACAACTCTAAGACTACCCTAGGGTCTGGTGCACAATCCACGAACTACTAAAGAATACTACAAATAATGGCTGAAAGAAATAGTGCGACTGTTC
>ML310913.1:0-29168 GCA_005239505.1 Nicotiana paniculata
ATTTATATTTGCAACGCCCGTTTAGTCTTTACAGAAGACATAGTTGAGCGTGATCAAATTTTGTATAGTGATTAGTGAACAAAAATCAAATATATAAGAAGGGTACTACTCATTCTCCCCCTCTTCCTTTACATAGTTTATTTTCCTAATAAAGACACTCATCTATCTACACATAGTTTATTTTTAAAGACATGCCTCAACTTTTCATAGCCTCTACTGTTGTTAATGTAGCACATACACTAATTCCCCCCCCCCCCCCCCCCCCTTTAAATCACTAGTCTCAACATCACTACTACATACACACACATATAGCTGTCCCATAGGAAGTACTCGGTTTCTTTGTGAGAAGGTCATATGGCTGAGGAGTTTCAATAGAAGTACTTGGTTTCCTTGAAACATAGATGGTAACCAAAGATGCCACTAAAAACAGTCTGCAGAAACTCTAATGCTAATAACTTTGTTATTCAGTCCAGTTTCTTGAACTTCAACTTTCTCAGACTCTATTTCAGTGTCAAGATTGTTGGTTTCAGAGTCGATGTCAATTGCTTCAGCTACTTTAGATTTTGTCTGCGATAATTCTTCATCTCCAGCAATTTCCTTTGAGATTACCTCCACCTGCTCAACCTTGTAAGCAGCTTCTGCTTGCTCAAATTTTGTAGCTTGAATGAGCAGCACACTGCACATTGGCAGAAGTGATTGAAATGTCAAGAGCTTGGTCCCTCTGCAGCTGCTCAGCAGAACCTTCAACTTCTTCCACACTCTCTTCATTAAAACTAGCAACTTCACCAGCAACTTTTGACATGCTTTCCTCCTCTTGATTGGAGTTCTTATAAAGAACTTGATCCTTCTCCAGCTATTTATATTAGCATGTCGTCGAGCACTAATATTCTTAACCAAATCCTCACTGCCTCGTTTTTCTTTGTTACTGCTGGTACTTAGAACCAATTTTTAAACCTATTGCACTCCTCTTTAAACCAGCTGGTATTTAGAGCCATCCCCAGTTTTACTCCTCTTTAGTACTTAGAGCCAACAGGAACGCATAAATTTCATCAGTTCTCTCACTGATTAGTGGTGGAACTGGGTTTTTGTGAGGCTACAATTGTAACATTCAGCACCATTTTACTTACTATTTCAAAAAAGAACTACTTTTAATTCCTTAGTTCTTTTGTGAACTGTGGCTTTTCTCATTCTGGATCTTTGTCTATTGCTTCCTTAAACCTATGTTTAGCCTTGGAAACGTTGAGAGCTTTTGTCAGTTCATATTGCTTGTTAGCAGGGATGTTCCAAAATTGAGAACCTAATAACTTACGATGTTCTGGAAGTGAGGACTATAAGAGAAAGGAAGGGGATGTGGAAACTTTAGTTCCCCTGTTTGTTAAATGAAAAATGATAAGAAGAAACGAAAGTCATGATAAAACATTTTCTCCTCACAGCCACTGATTCTTTCTTTATCAAAACACCTTGTCCGCTATTTCTTATTGTTTTCCAACTAAACAAGGATGAATGAGACTTTCTTTTCTTTTTTTTCTTCTTTTGCTTGCCCTTATTCTCCAACAAGAGTTAATTTTCTGTAACACAGTAAGAAATGTAAACTACAGATTGTTTTAAGAATGTGCCAATTTTCATTTTATGGTTCTGTTTGTAGCTTCCTTAAACTAATGTGTAGCCTCGCAAACTAATGCAAATTTGAACCAAACATAGCTGGTTCTTTTCCAGCTTTGTCAACAGGAACCAAAGCAGCAACAGATTGCACTGGTAGGGGAAAGTGCACGGACAAAACAACAGCTTCTTATGTTGTCCTAAATCTTGCTTTGTGGTCCAGACAACTTTTGGAATTGTTAAGCTGCTTTTGATGTTTAGCTTAAAGTATTCATATATTTGTATGTATATCGCCTTATATTTTACTTTTGTTTCATGGATTTTGGATGTGAAATGAGTTGATTTATATTAATTTGAAGTTCTTTTATTTGTAGGAATGATCTGGTAGAAATCGGGGGCAAAATGTGCGAAATTAGAGTCAAAACGGACGAAAACGGAAAAATGGGGCAGTGGAGCGCAACAGGCAGCGCCCTGAGCTACCTGTGGTGTTGTAAACAGTGTACTTACCAAGCAGCGTTATGGAGAGCGCCAGGCGCTGGGCAGGGCGCCAATGACGGGATTTTTATCCAATTTCGCCCGGGACATGGTTATTTCGGCCCTAGACCTACCCAACACGTATAAAAGCAAGACTAAGCCTCATCGTAAAGGGGAGACCCCACTTTTGAGGGGGAATACACACGAGGACATCGGGAAGCGAAAAGATCTCAATTTTCTTCATCTTTTGCTAGTATTTTCAATTATTCAACACTTATGAATTTGTTTGATCGCATCATGAGTGGCTAAAAATCCATTGTTCTGGGGTTGTGATTTATCCATGAATATTGTTATTTGACGTTAGCTTAACGTTGATTACAATTCACTAATATATGGTTGTTTCTTCAATTATTTGATTAATTGCCTAATTGTCTAGCCAGCAATTAGGGTCTATTTACTATCTATGATGTGCTTGTGAAAACTGTGTATAGATTAGAGAAGAATTGAAGAGTACGATCTTAACTCTTAGGGGGTAGGATTTGTGGCTAGGATAGGAATATACCTAGTCACCGTGCTTAATTACATATCATAATCTTAATGCGTTCTTAATAGATTAATTTTATAGGAATATAGGCGTTAATCTATTTCGAATAGGTGAGTAGTACTTCGGGAGAAAGCTATGAGAGCAATTATCGATTAATTAGTAATCATGAGTGAATTGTATGAAAGAGAGAGATAACTAGAACACAATATGATTGGTAAATCGATCACAACCCTGGAATATTTGTCTCTACTAAATACACAAAAATCAACATGTTACTTGATAATTTAGTTATTACTTAGAACCATAGTTTAATATAATCGTATTCTTGGATTTTGATTTTGGCGTGACTGAATAACAATTTTTGTAATTTAGGGAGTTGATACAAGTCTCTCTGGGTTTGACACTCGACTTATCATTTTATTACTTGTACGATCACGTATACTTGCGTGTGCGTTTGGGAGAAACAAGTTTTTGGTGTCGTTGCCGGGGACTTGAAAATTGACTACTTTCTACTTTTTGCCTTAATTGTTTATTTCGTCTAGTCTAACGTTTGCTTACCTTGAAAATTGTAATTACAATTATATTTGATTTTGTGGTTCTAAAAATATGTGATCTATTTTAATACTAGTTGTTTAGGAAATAGATGCTAAGTGGGGAGTAAGAAAATGAGATGAGAGTGAAGGATAATGAGATTATGCAAACCGAGCAGGTGAGAGACGGGGTCTCGAGCTTGGTCGAAATAGGGCCTCGAGGTCGATCTTGAGGGTTTAATGGAGGGCGGTCGAAGAGGATACAACAGTATTGAAGGCCTCGAAGATGGTCTCTTTATGATCAATGATGAACAATAAATGAAGAACAATTTAATGAACACAATAAATGAAAGGTAATAAATCAATGGAACAATTGTAGAGAATGTTTGAGTTAGAGAGCAGAGAATGTTGTTGTTCTTGTATTGAGTATCATGTGTATTACAAAATGACAAGGCTCCCCTTTATATAAGAGGGGGAAACCCAACAGTATATGTGCAATTAATCAAAGAGAGATGGTTGGTACAGGCATTTAATGCCATGGTACGGGCTTGTACTATTTTGCGTACTTGGTCAGCTTTAACCACGTGCCTTTTCGAATTTCCCGCCTTTCCATGTTGGTCTTTGATTTGCACTGCCCCGAGGTCGAGGATCCTCGACATGCCTCTTTGATGCCACAACTCGAGCTATCTCGAGCCTTCTAAGTGTCGTAATGATCATAAAATCGGGCTCTCTGATTTTATCCGTATACAACATTACTTGATTGTTGCTCTAATCTCAGGAACTTTGATTGAATGTGTAGGGTCAGAAGCCAGGACAGACTCAACGACTTTGACCCCGAACTTGAGAGAACATTTCATAGGAGGTTGAGGGAGGCAAGGGATACAAATAATATTCAGGCAGTCGTTCAATTTCCTGTGATTATGGTAGATGAGCAACATATGGTTGTTCAGGAGGTGGCGATGCCCAGCATTGCTAAAGTTACCTCCAGCATCGTGAAGCCCAGAATCACTATCACTTTGAGCTGAAACAGAGAATGATCCAGTTACTTCATGCGAATGGGCAGTTTATGGGTCTTCCACACGAGGATCCACAACAGCATATCCTGAACTTCTTGGAAATTAGTGATACTTATATCACTAACGGGGTCACTCCAGAATATGTAAGGCTCACACTTTCTCCATTTTCTCTGTTGGATGAAGCAAAACGATGGCTAAAGGCAGAACCATCTAATTCTATTACATCATGGAATGATTTGGCAAGGAAATTTCTGGCAAGGTTATTCCCTTCAGGCAAAACTGCAAAGATCAGAAGTGACATAGTTTCCTTCAAACAGAAAGCGGGAGAGTCTTTATACACAACTTGGGAGAGGTTCAAGGGGCTACTCAGAGACTGTCCTTATCACAATCAGACAAACGAAGTGTTAGCTCACACTTTCATAGAAGGGCTCCATCCTGAAACAAAATTTGTGGTAGATGCTACAGCTGGGTGACAAGTGTTGGAGAAATGTTTTGACGAGATATATGCATTATTGAACAAATTCTCCAAAAGCAATCCGGATTGGCAAGTGTAGATGGGCAGACACATAGCGCAAAAGTCTGTAGGGGTTCTTGATTGAGATGCCGCCTTAGCATTATCAGCGCAGACTTCCACGTTGACCAACCAAGTCAATCAGATGACCTTGGTTATTAACAAGCAAGAAGCCCAACCAGTGCAAAAAGTTCAAATATTTTGTGAAGTCTTTAGAGAAGGTCACATGGGAAATCTATGCCCAGCAAATCCAGAGTCTGTATATTTTGTGGGTAATAAAAATCGAGGCCAGACAAATCAGTATGGGGACACTTACAAACCCAACTGTATGAACCACCCAAACTTCTCTTGGGGTGGAAACCAAGGTGCTCAGAATCAATACCGACCACAAACACCTCAACAACAATACAAACCACCTCAGGCTGAACAACAAGCGAGTCCAACAAGCCACCTTGAGGAAATGATGAAGAAATTGATGGCTGATCAGCAAGCCCAAGCCGCAGCAATGAGAAATTTGGAGCGCCATGTGGGACAACTTGCTAGTACCCAAAATATCAGACCAGTTAGAGCTCTTCCTAGTGATACTAAGCCTAATCTTAAAGCTCAAGTTAATGCGGTTACTTTGATAAATTGAAGAGTATTAGAAGAAGTTCCAAAGAAAAAGAAGTACACAGCTAGTCTTGAAGGAGAATTAGTTCCCAAGACAGTTGAGGAGAATGAGAAAGAGAACAAGGGATCAGAGCTAGTGGTTATGACAAGGCCACCACCTCCATTTTCACAAAGACTGCTAAAGCAAAAATATGATGCTAAGTACAGGAAATTCTTAGATATTTTGAGCCAAGTGAGTGTGAATTTGCCTTTGGTGGAAATTTTGCAGGAAGTGCCTAAATATGCAAGGTATCTCAGAGATATTGTGGCAAACAAATGAAGACATACAGAGTTCGAAACAGTTGCACTTACTGAAGAGTGCAGTGCTAGAGTTCAGAGTAAACTTCATCCTAAGTAGAAGGATCCTGGGAGTTTTACAATTCCATTATCTCTTGGAAACTAGTTGGTTGAGCCCTGTGTGATTTAGGAGCTAGTATAAATTTGATGCCATCCTCTTTGTTCAGGTAAGTCAGATTGGGGTGCTTAGACCTACTACAATCACTTTACAATTAGCAGATAGGTCACTAGTTATGTCACAAGGAATTATTGAAGATGTGTTAGTTCGAGTAGTAAAGTTTATTCTTCCTACTGATTTTATTGTTCTTGATTACGAGGCAGATGAGGAAGTGCCCATTATTTTGGGGCGACCATTCTTAGCTACTGGTGGAGCAATTATTGATGTGAGGGCAGGGAAGTTAAAGATGAGAGTTGACAATGAGGAAGTCACTTTTAATGTGTAAAAGACACTTAAGCTCCCTAAGCATTATGAAGACTTGTGCATGATTACTGTGGTCGAATTGAAGAGGATAGAGTTGAGTCCTTATGTGAATTGTAGTAATCCAGATGGGACAACTGATTTAGAAGAGGTGGCGTTGCAATTTGAGTGTGTAAAGATGATTGAGAAAAGAGTCAGAGATGAAAGAGGAGACCCATTAAGAGCGTGCAAAAAGGCTAGACTTCATGGGAGAAAGAAGAATAGGAAGCGCCCAGCCTGAGCAGAGTAGCAAAGTCGTGCCACGACTATAAATAAGTTGCTTGTTGGGAGGCAACCCAGTCTGTATATATTTATTTATTTATTTATTATTATTTTTCTTTAGTGTCAAGTTTTGTGTTGTTTTTATTTTGTAGAGTAGGGGAAGTCTGAGTACCCAAAGTTGAAGCTGAGAAGCATGTTTGAGCTTAAGTGTGGGGTCGTCCCGATTCTAAAGATTGAGGATCATGTTTGAGCTAGGCCAGAGAGTGTCTCAGGGAGTATTTATCACCCTAGTTTTAATATTTTTCTCTGTGATCACGCATCGAGGACTATGCATAATATAAGTGTGGGGTGGGAAAATTACTTTCTGAAGTGTAATTGTATAAAACTACTTTTTATCTTAGTTTTTCTTTTAGAACTCGTAGTATACATAGTCTAGGTTCTGAAAATAAATAAATAAAACTTTTTTTTAAAAAAGCTCGAAGTTTTCCCGGCGATGGACCTTTTGGACAATTCTCTTGAGGGATAAAGTCTGATTAAGAACACCAAAAATATTTTTTGTTTGTTTTTAGGATAGATATGTAATATCCCTTGGTTATTCTTTGGGCACCAGCTCTTTTCCAAGGGTGTAGCTCAAACCGGGTACTTTATTTTTTTTAGGAGTAGTTAGGAAGAAACTGGGTGACTTTGAATTACTCATTGACGTGTTTGGTGCTGGCACATTAGGCTATGACATACATTCTGTTTTCCCTTGTATGTGGTTTGATTTGTGAAGCCTAATTAAAGTAAATAGTCTATTTTGTGAAGCCTTAGCTCAATTTTTTGACTTGTATGCCACATAGTGCAATATTGCTTAATTTTCTCAATTATGTGTGCTTGCTTGACTTGAGAGTTGAACAAAACCGTTGTGATTGAGTCATGTGCAATGTGTGTGTGTGGATTAGTGATTTTCTGCGCTATCCGGTGTAGTCTATAACTTGCCTCGTGTGTTAATCGAAGCGAAATTGTAACTTGTGCTAATCTAGGAGATGATGTAGGCAGTTTATTGCTTGATCATAGATGTGCTTGTAACATAAAAACAAAATTTTCCGTTGCTAGCCCCTTTGAGCCTGTAGACCTTTTCTTTGACACCCACATTACAAGTCGTACCCCTATTTTTTTCTTAATTTGAGATTGTTGAACCTTTAACTCCTAAGGAACTTAGTCGCTAAAAGAAGTAAGGGGAGATAGGGAACCATGGAAAGTCCCGTTGGTGCACTAAATTTTAAATCAAAAGTCACTAGCCGATGGAACTTAATGTATGGAGTGTGTGAAAAGAAAAGAAAAAAAGGAAAAGATGAAAAAGAAAAGAAAAAAATTGATAGTTAATGTATGTAGAGAAAAACACACACCTCCACCTCTTATTAAATTGTGTTAGTGGGAGTATAGAAGTTCTTAACTGAAAAAAAAGGGCTATGTGTTTATGGTTGTGGCAAGTGAATTGGTTGAGAAGAATATGTGTTTGAATTGTGAGTGTAGTGTATTAAAGTTCTTAGGAAGGTTAGTTACTATTCAAAAATGTATCATACCCGTACCTTAGCCTACATTACAACCTTAAAGTCCTAATTGATCCTAGATTTGGCTAGCTTAAATTAATAAAGATCTACACTAAGGGCAAGCTTATTGTACAATCACGGGATGCATATGAATTCTTTATGAGAGTGAGTGAATTTTTTTCAATTGCGTGATGCCCTTAAATTATATTCAAAAGCATATTTGAATGTGTGGACTAGTCTATATTCACTCATTTGTTTGTTGGTGAGGGCACATGATCTCATAAACAATTGGTAATGTTGTAAATTTTCTTGTTGGGTAAGTGCATGAGTTGAGAGTGCTTAGTGGTTACAAGTTGACTCTTAAGGTCGGGTGGTTGCAAATAGGTTATTGGAGTGATTGAATTGAATTGTTATACTTGGGCATGGTATAAACGGGAAGAATGTGAAATTTTGTATGTTCATGCTTGTGTGCCGGTATCGATCATAGTCAAGGGTAAAGTGTGTGATTAAAAGTTATAGTTCTCCTTTATAGTGAACTTTGTGCATTGTTGCAGTGTAGTTGTAAGTCCCATTGCTCGAGGGCGAGCAAGAGTCTATGTGTGACGTGTTGATGTTTAGATTAAAGTATATATATTTGCATGTATATCGCCTCATATTTTACTTTTGTTTCGTAAATTTTGGATGTTAAATGAGTTGATTTATATTAATTTGAAGTGTTTATATATGTAGGAATAATCCGGGAGAAATCGGAGGCGAAATCTGCGAAATTAGAGCCAAAACGGACGAAAACGGGAAAATGGGGATGTGGAGCGCGACATGCAGCGCCCTGAACTACCTGTGGCGCTAGAAACAGTGTACTCAGTAAAGCAGTGTTGTGGAGAGCGTCAGGCGCTGGGTAGGGCGCTAGTGACGGGATATTTATCCAATTTCACCCGGGACATGGTTAATTCGGTCATAGACCTACCCAACGCGTATAAAAGAAATACTAAACCCAATGTAAAGGGGAGATGCCACTTTTGAGGGGGAATACACACGAGAACATCAGGAAGTGAAGAGATCTCAATTTTCTTCATCTTTTGCTAGTATTTTCAATTATTCAACACTTATGAATTTGTTTGCTCACATCATGATTGCTAAAAATCCATTGTTCTGGGGTTGTGATTTAGCATGAATATTGTTGTTTAATGTTAGCTTAAGCATAATTATAATTCACTAATATATGGTTGTTTCTTCAATTATGTGATTAATTGCCTAATTGTCTGGCCAACAGTTAGGGTCTATTTACTATCTATGATATGCTTGGGAAAATCGTGTATAGATTAGAGAAGAATTAAAGAGAGTGCAATCTTAACTCTTGGGGGGNCACTGTGCTTAATTACATATCTTAATCTTAATGCGTTCTTAATAGATTAATTTCATAGGAATATAGGCATTAATCTATTTCGAATAAGCGAGTAGTACTTCAGGGGAAGGCTATGAGAGCAATCATCGATCAATAAGCAATCATGAGTGAATTGTATGAAAGAGAGGGATAACTAGAACACAATATGATTGGTGAATCGATCATAACCCTGGAATATTTGTCTGTACTGAATACACAAAAATTAACTTGTTAGTTGATAATTTAGTTATTACGTAGAATCATAGTTTAATAGAATCATATTCTTGGACTTTGATTTTGGCGTGACTGAATAATAATTTTTGTAATTTACGGAGTTGATAAAAGTCTCTGTGGGTTCGACACTAGACTTATCATTTTATTACTTGTACGATCACGTATACTTGCGTGTGCGTTTGAGAGCAATAAATTTTTAGTACACAAACTTTGGTCGCATTTTCTGGCTTTCCTTTGACATAGATTGAAAATTCATAGAATTTTGATAGTAGTTGGATATAAAAATCTCATTATGTTCCTTATATATATATATATATATATATATTACTTTTGTCTAGCAGGGACAATGTACTTAAATAGTGGTATCGTTCAAGGCTGGTGTCGAGCAAGGAGTAGTTACAAGGCACTTAATATTTTATCTTTTTTGGGATATGTATATGCGTACAATTACAATGCACAATGAAGTGTCAGGTAGTATATATGTAATTGACTTCTTAATAATTATAATATTTATAATATTCGGCTTGAGAAATTCTTTTGGTGTTTGTAAAACATTATTGATTGCTTTAATATTGATAGTCAATTCATATGAATACTCTATATGAAATTTTAGATAATTAGGTTCCTACTGGCATGAAAATGTATATAATTTTGGTCGTTATAATTGATGAGAAAATAAGTTTTAGTGGCGATATGATTTTTTCAAAAAATTAGTAATTGTTGCAATATAAAAGTTGCCACTGTAGGTCTATTTCATTTGCAGCGACTTTAGTCGCTACAAAAAATGTTGTGTCTTTCATGGTTAAATAATTTGTGACGACTCTAGTCGCTACTAAAAGACATTTATAGTGGCAACATAATGTTTCCACTGAACATAAATATTATTGTGGCGATGCTAGTCGCTGCTAAAGATGAATATACAGTGGTGACCCATCTAATATTTGTTCAGTTATGGTTGTGCTTGTGACAATGCAGAAATCGCCAGTGATACCTTTTAATAGAGACTCTTATGGATTTTGTGGTGACTTTGGTCGTCACAATAAGGTTAATTTCTTGCAATGAAGTGTTTTATCCACAACAATGGTAAGGAAAATCTTAGAAAATTTGATCCAAGAAGTGATGAAGGTATTTTTCTAGGTTATTCTATAAACAGTAGATCATTTAAAGTTTATAATAAATGCACTTTATCTGTAAAAGAATCAGTACATGTAGTATTTGATGAAAATAACACTTCGGCCGAGAAAGGAATCAGTGTAGGTGATGAAGACCAAAATGAAGAAACAACATAGTCAAGCAACACCCAAGAGTCTACTAACAAGGTAGACTACTTCACATAGTCGATTGATGAGATTAACAACAATCAACCAGAAGCACAGATAGAGTCGACTACTCCTACAAGCATAATTCGTCCAAATGAATGGAGGAGTTAAGCACAATACCCTCAGAAGTTTATCATAGGAGATCCAAGTGAAGGAATGAAGACCAAAGGAGCAAAAAAAAAGAAGGCAAATTTAGCTTTGATCTCCTAGATTAAACCAAAAAAGATAGATGAGGCTCTTAAATATTCAAGCTGGGTACAGGCCATGCAGGAAAAACTGGATCAATTTGATAAAAATCAAGTGTCAAAATTAATGTCTAAGCCTGCAGACGCTATTGTAATTAGAACTAAATAGATTTTCAGAAATAAGCTCAATGAGGTTGGAAAGATCATATGAAACAAAGCCAGATTAGTAGCTCAAGGGTAGTTACAACAGGAGGGAGTCGAAAATGATGAAACCTTTGCACCTGTAGCTTGAATAGAGTCAATACAAATTCTTCTTACATACGCATCTTTCAAGAAAGTCAGAATTTTCCAGATGGATGTCAAGACTGCTTTCTTAAATGGTTTCATTGAGGAGGAAGTATATGTAAAATAACTTCCTAGATTTGAAGACTCAAATTTTCCTTATCATGTGTATAAGTTAAATAAGGCACTATACGGACTTAAACAAGCTCCACGAGCATGGTACGAAGACTCAGTTCATTTCTACTTGATCACGGGTTTATAAGAGGTAAAGTAGACACTGCACTATTCATCAAAAGATCATCTGAAGGTAACCTTATTATTTAAGTTTATGTTGATGATATTATTTTCGGTAGTGCTAACCCTATGTTGTGCAAGGAATGTACAATGTTTATGCAAAGTGAATTTGAAATGAGTATGATGGGAGAACTCACTTTTTTCCTTGGACTTCAAATCCAACAATCTGAAGAAGGAACCTTTATATGTCAGACGAAATATACAAAGAGCTAATTCAGAAATTTGGCATGACCAATGCTAAAGCTATTGGCACACTAATGAGCTCGGCAACAAATCTTGATGAAGATGAAAAGGGAAATATCGTTGATAAAAAATATCGTGGAATGATTGGTTCTTTACTCTACCTAACTACTTGTCGACCAGGTATTATGTTCAGTGTTTGTAAATGTGTCAGGTTTCAGTCAGCACCTAAGGAGTCTCATATGACTGCAGTAAAGAGAATTATCCATTATCCCATTAAAACTATTTCTTATGGACTATGGTATCCACGCTCTAACAATTTTAAATTAGATGGTTTTTCATATGCTGATCTTGCAGGTGATAAGGAAGACAGGAAAAGCACCAGTGGCACGTGTCAATTACTGGGAAAATCCTTGATATCTTGGAATAGTAAAAAACAAAGATCTGTTGCATTATCCACTACGGAGGCTGAATATATTGCCATCAGACAGTGTTGTGCACAATTACTATGGATGTCTCATCAATTGGGTGATTATGAATTATCTTTTAAAGTTATTCCAATATTTTGGAGTGTTATATGTCTTTCAAAGAATCATGTGCATCACTCTTGGGCTAATAATATAGACATCAATGATCATTTTACTAGAGATCATGTTCTCAAAGGAGATATAGAATTGTCGTTTACTGATCAATTAGTTGATATTCTTAACAAGCCTCTACTAGAAGATAGATTTTGTCTTTTAAGAGATCTACTTGGCATTATTTCTCTTAATCACAAAAATTAGGACCTATTTGTCTTTTTAAATTCTTGCATGACTAATGTTAAAATTTTATTTGTGTTTACTCATTTATGTACTGCCTCCATTTTTCCCTCTCTTTTCACATCAATCACAGCTTTCAATAAGGGAAAAGCAATCATCATGACTCTTCACTAACACCCTTTCCTTTCATATACTCAACCGTCAAAATTTCCTTCTTAATCTCTGAACCCCTTTTCTCTGACTCCATCGTCTCCATCATTCAGGAACCCTTCAAACTTTTTTCAAATAGTTTCTCCCATGGATAAACACTCCAAAATCCCTTCTGCCTCCATTATAAAGAGTACTCGGTCCAGAGGAAAACCCTCTTCTCAGCCCCCAAAACCCATAGACATAGGACCTGACCACTCCGAAGGTATTGCCTCTTCACAAGCAGAACTTTCAGGCCACTCTCACTTAAAAGAAAAAGCCCTAGGATAAAGGCCCATGGAAGATCCTCATGAATACCTTACTCCTAAGAAATCAAGAATAGACCTCTCGAGATCCCTAGAGTCAGACCTCAATTTCTGGGATACCCCAAACAGGGATTTTTTCATTACCCTAAAAGACAAGCCCATTATTCATGGAAGAATTATTGATCTTGATGTCATGGAAACCCTCAATTGTAAGGTAAATGATCCTTTTGTCTTTCAAGGTTGGTCAAAATTACCCTCTTTAACCCCTCCTAGAGTCTCTGGACCTTTAGTGAGAATGTTTTATGCAAATCTTCGCTCTAGTAAGCCTGATATGTTAGAATCCTTAGTTCTGGGTAAGTACATTGTTCTTGATTGTGCTACGTTTGACTCAATTTTCTTGTGTAAGTGCTCTGGTTTTCCAATGCTTTTCAAAAACACTTGGCCTGATGATTTTGAAATTTCCTTTGATCATGCAAAATGTTGTATTGCGGAGTGACCCTCTGATTCTCTCCCTAACCAGTTAGTTCCAGTGATGTTAGTTTTGAAACTCGTGTTTAGCCCACATTGTTGCAACCACTCTTCTTCCTCGAATTGGATAATTCTCCACCTTCTCTCAAAGAGACACTTTTCTTGTTTATCGTCTTGTGACCAAACTCAAGATCAAGTTATCCTCTTGGGTTATAAATTTCATGATAGAGAGTGCTGATGATCCCACCAGTCTACCTTATGGTATGGCTATCACTTACATCTTAGAAGCCCACAACTTCTCCATATCAGAATACCCTTTTGTCTCTGTGTCGAAATCCTATAATTCTAGGGAATTTGCTAGTATGGGGTATGTATGTGTAAAGGGATCCTGGGTAAAGAAGCATGACGGTGAAGTCAAAAATGTTCAACATGACTCCAAGGTCAAAACCTCTGTCTCCCTTTACAATGTAAGTGATCCCGCTCTCATCGGAAAATTGACTGCCATTGACAACAAGCTGACCAACGTCCAAGATCTCCTTACTGCCACTCAGTCCACTGCTGGTTTCATCCAGACAATTTTGAAGGAAACAGGGTCAGATGTTTCCAAGATAAAGGTCAGAATTCAAAGACTTGGAGAAAGCACAGTGAAAGCTTTCAAGGAAGTTCATGACAGGATTGATGGGGTCACCGTTGAAGTAAATGCCAACTTTGGCCGTCTAAAGGAGGCCATCTGTAGTACTCTTACCTATTTCTCGCATCACTAGTTGTGGAAATCTAAAACAAATATTTTGTGTTTTGTTGTGTTGGAATGGATAACCAATCGACTGGATGTTTTTTTATGACTATGCATGCTGATCAAGCCACCTTTAGTTATATTGCCTATTTTGGTCTGTGATTATAGCTATATTGCCTGTTTTAGTGGTATTCCTTGTTTGCTGATGTCATAAAGGGGAGAAAAGATATAATTTCCTGTAGGTACAAAAAGATTACAGGAGTCAACTAATTGAGGGGGAGTCAACTGCACCTATTGAGGGGGAGTCAACTACACCCATTAAGGGGGAGTAAACTATAGGGAAATTAACTGGTGTTTATACATGTTATTTTTTTCATCATCAAAAAGGGGGAGATTGTTACATTTTAGTTTTAATGATGAAAAATAATATAATTGCTTTTGGTATAGGGACTCAATGAAATCAATCAGAATCAAAGTGAAAAAGGAAGATCATAAATTAACGGGGATAAGTTGAAGGAAGATAATCAGAGATTGAATGAAGCCATTAAGGAGAAGGAATCAACATTAAAAAGGAAAGAAGCACTGAATTTCGGGAAAAGATAATCAATCAAAAGCTATTACTGGAAGGTCCTAGTTTTAAGCAATATATAATCACCATGAATCAGCAAATCCGGCGGATCCACTCATCAAGGAAGAATAATGGGAATTAACCTTATTCCCTTTCAAGGATCAAATCTCTTGGTTTTCAATCTCTCTAGATTCTAAGGCCTCCTGGAAAGTATATATATGATCGCTCTAGACTTGAAGACATATACTTTGATCAAACCATCTACCCTCTCTTTGTTCTACTCCAAACAAACATTGTAGTTCTATTAGACTTGTTGTGTAACAAGTGAGAGAAGAAAGAGAGAAAATCACAGGTGACGCATTGTATCAAGAAAAGACGAGAGAAATAGAAACTAAGCAGTTGGTGTAAAACTACACCATTTTCTTTCTACTCAAGAAACTACGATCGATGAAAGAGAGCACCCTTGCAGCCCAAGGGGACTGGACTAGGATTCACATTGAATCCGAACAAGTATAAAATCTCTGGTATCTTTAATTCCTACACTTTAATTCTTCACTTACTATTATCTCGCTCTTATTTCTAGTCGACTAAATTGGTAAACCAGTCAACTATTAATAACTAATTTTTAAAAATAAGCAATTCACCCCTCTCCCCCCCTATACTTCCACAAGTATCGTCAACATGCACTACATGAGATTATTTTTTGAAGAATACAATGTGAAATAACACGACACGTATAACCTACATCTAAATAACAACACATAAAATGCCCAAACCCTTTTCAACTTGCTTTGTTTACCATCTCTTAAGTTGTTATTTACCATGTGTTTCTAGTGCTCCCTATCATAATTTTTTTCATTCCCAAGACTCAAATATGATACCTCAGGTTAAGGATAGATCGATCTTATCTATCATCCCACATAAAAACATGAAATTTTCTTTTATGCGTCGGTGTATAGATTGTGACAAATAAAGTAGCCTTTCGACGTTGTTTCTTCAAGCATAAATGATATCATATTGAACAAATGAGCTCCGATTTCTTTTTTGATTGAAGCATTAGATCCGTATCGTAATTACGAACCCGTAGCAAAAAAGAATCGTTGAATTTGGGCATCGTATGAGGAATTTATGGTCATTTTACTAAAAATTGAGTTGCCAGATTTTTTTCCAGATTGATTACGAAATTGCCACTGAATTCGTATTTAAAAATCTATACTATTTGCCAATATTAAAACCTACACATATCCTTCATTATAAGGTCAAATTGAGTGATTCAAAAGCCTAACTTGACTATAATTTCACAAGGAATCTATTGGAGGCATAAAATGTGAGTTTTGGGATCGTTTGGGATGAGAAACGAGGCAGAATAGCTGGCAGAAAAATATATAAAATAAGGGTTTGTTCATTCGATCATATTTTGAGTTGGGGAGCTCGGATTTGGGCGATTTTGGAGGAGATTTTTACCATATGGTTTGGGGTAAGTATTCTCTACTCGGTTTTGGTTATATTTCATGAATCCATCTTCATTTTTGGTATTTGATTGATGATTTCAAAGCGAAATTGAGGGAGTTAGGGTCCGAGTTTTGGAGAGTTTTAATTGAGGATTTGAGGGACCAAACGGAGTCTGATTTTGACGAATTGTATATGGTTAGACTCGGGAGATGATGAGGTTTATTATTCTGCCAATTTTGACTGGTCGACATATGGTCCTAGGGGCCGAGTTTTAGCCGATTTCTAATATTTGGCATATTTATATAGTTTTTATTGTGGAATTCGATTCTATAGACTATGTTGATAGTAGTATCCTGAGTTTGGTTAGACTCGGAGCTTTTGGAGACCGAGTCAAAAGGCGATGGCATCCGTGAGTAGGATTTTACGTGGTTAAGGTAAGTAACAGTTCTAAATCTGGCTTTGAGGGTATATACCCGGAAATTCGATATCATGTGATTGTGTGGAAGTGATACCCACGCTATGTGAGGGGCGTGTGGGTGTGTACCGTGAGGGATTGAGACTTGGTCCATCCCGTGAGGCTGTGAGGCCTAATAGCTATTATCTGTGGTTATGTGTTTACTTGTTGTTGAACTTGTTTTCCTTCATGTTAGAGATCATGTTTGGACTTTATTCATACTCACATTCTTTGTACTCAGTCATAGAAATTGTTGTACATGTTTACCTCAGTCTCTATTATTTTGCTGATATGTTGTGATACTTGATGTGGGTTGTGTTCCCTTATTTCTGGTGCATTGTGAGGCTGGGGAGGTACATGATTGAGTGAGGCCGAGGGTATGGTTGTGAGGATATTAACCATAGTGCGTGAGCTATCCGCGTAGCATGTGAGCTGACAGTGCGAGTCTAGGTATTGATACCATAGCGCGGGAATTTTCCGCGTAGCACGTGAGCTGACCATGCGGATCGAGGTATTGATATTATGGCACGTGAGGTGTCCGTGCTTAATGCTTGGTCTTTGGGAGCCCCTCCGGAGTCTGTACACACCCCTAGTGAGCGCAGTGTTGAGTGTTGAGTGTTGAGTGCGAGTGCGAGTGCGAGTGCTGAGTGATTGTAACAACCCGATCAGTCGTTCCAAGAGTCTAGCCCTATCTCCCCAATTTTTTCTTCATTATGTTTGGTTCATCTCTTTTATGTTTTGTTAGGTTGGTCGGCTCGGGTTCAGAGTGGTTGTGGAGAGAAAATGAGACACTTAGTTTCTTTAGATGGTTAATTAGTTGAAAAGTCAACCGGAAGTTGACTTATAGGTAAACGATCTTGGAATGGGGTTTTTATGGTTTGGATAGCTTCGTTAGGTGATTCGGGACTTAGGAGTGTGTTCGGAATGTTATTCGTAGGTCCATGGTAGAATTAGGCTTGAATTGGCGAAATTGGATTTTTGGCAGTTTCCGGTCAGTAGTGGAAAATTTTCTATCGTGCTCAGAATGGAATTCCAAAAATTGGAATAGGTTCGTAGTGTCATTTTTTATGTGTGTGCAAATTTTCAGGTCATTCGGACATGTTTTGGTTGGTTTCGACATCGTTGGCGAATTTTGGAAGTTTAGAAATCCTTAGGCTTGAACTTCGGGTTGATTTGATGTTTTGATGTTGTTTGGAGTGTTCCGAAGGTTGGAATAAGTTTGAATAGTTGTATATGACTTGTTGGTATTTTTGGTTGAGGTTCTGAGGGCCTCGAGATGGATTCGGATGGTTAGCGGAAAGATTTGAACTTGGTTTGAGAAGCTGTAGCTGCTGTTCTATCATTTTCGCACCTGGGGATTGGGGACCGTAGGTGCAAGGCTGCAAAAAATGCGAGAGGGAGGCCGCAGATGCAGAGCATTGGGAGCTGAGGCAAATCCGCAGGTGTGCACAAAGGACCGCACCTGCGAGACCGCAAATGCGGGTTTTGAACGCAGAAGCGGGATTTTGAGAGTTAAGTGAAAACTACACCTGTGATGATTTTTCCGCAGGTGCGGTGTCGCAGAAGCGACATGGTGACCGCAGATGCGGAAGTTGCTGGGCAGAAGTATAAGAGGTTTCCTTCTCAAATTTTTTCTTAATTCCTCCATTTTTGAAGACGGGTGTTGAGCTTGGACAGTGATTTCTCAAGAGGGATCAAGGGTTTTCAGTTGGGTAAGCAATTTAAGCTTTATTACTTGTGTTATGATGATTTTTCCATTGTTTAATCATGATATTGGTGAAAATTAGGGAAGAAATTTGGGGGATTAGGACTTGAAAATGGAGAGTCTAATGTGAGGATTTGAGGGGCCATTTATCGTCGGATCTTGATGGTTTTGGTATGCATTGACTCGTGAGAGGATAACTATTCTGGTTTTATGATTTTTATCAGATTCCGAGACGTGGACTCGGGGGTCAGGTTTGACCAATTTTGGGATTCTTGGTGTAATTTGATTATTTTTGCATGGGTTTTGTTCCTTTAGTGTATATTGATGTTATGAATCTAATTTTGAATAGATTCGGGGTGATTTATGGATTGGGTTGCATGCCGCAGCGGTTATTATAAGGTACCTATTGGGCATGAGTGTTGATTGGTGATAGTTGAGTCACGAGTGACTGAGAGGCTTGCCAAAGGGGCTATATATATATGAGTGATACTTCGCCCGAGGGGCTTGTTTTATGAAATTACTAGTTTCACTCTTCTTTTATACTGAGTCTCTATTGAAAAATGTTGAACAAAAGCTTAAACATCATTCATTGAAACTAGGACTTTTACGAGATATTCGGAAGTTTAACTACTGATATGATATGTTATGAGAATTATATGATTTTAAATGCTCGTCACTGCACTCAGTCTTAGGTTATAATTGTTACTTAATGAGTTGGCATACTCACGTTACTCCCTGCACCTTGTGTGAAGATTCAGGTGCCATGGCTGAGTGAGAGCTGATCTTTCCCTCTTTGGAGTATATCGGAGATTGCGAGGTAGCTGCACGGCGTCCGCAACTTTACCTTTTTCCTTCCTATTTCTCTAGTATTTCTATTCTTAAAGTTATCTTTGTAACGACCCGGCCGGTCGTTCCGAGAGTTTAGCCTCGTTTCCCCCGTTTCCCCCATTCCTGCTTCATTTTAAGTGGTTCAGCTTCATTTATGTGTGTTGGGTCGGTTGGTTCGGGTTCGGAGTGGTCATGGTGAGAAATGAGGCATTTAGTCTCTCAAGGTAGCCTAATAGTTGAGAAAGTCAACTGAGAATTGACTTATTAGTGAGTGACCTCGGAATACAGATTTTATGGCTCGGATGGTTTCTCTAGGTGATTTAGGTGATTTGGGACTTAGGAGTGTGTTCGGAATGAAGTTGTGATATCTTGTGTAGAATTAGGCTTCAATTGGCAAAAGTTAGTTTTTGGCGATTTTCGGTCGACAGTGGAAAATAGGATATCGGGGTCGGAATAGAATTCCGAAAGTTGGAACAGGTCCGTAATGTCATTTTGGATATGCATGCAAAATTTCAGGTCAATCGGAGGTGTTTTGGTTGGTTTCAGTGTAGTTGGCAAAATTTGGAAGTTCCAATGTTCATAGGCTTGAATTTGATGTGATTTTGGTGTTTTTGCGTTGTTTTGGTGTTTCGAAGGCTCGAATAAGTTTGAATGATGTGATGGGATATGTTGGTATGTTTGGTTGAGGTCCCGAGGGCCTCAGGACGTGTTTCGGGTTGTTAATGGACCAACTCTTGGCTTTAAAACTAGGCAGATTTTTGCTGGTGTGAGTTTCTGGTTTCCTTTTATCGATCACCGGAGGGTGTTTGAGATTGCGTAGACCTAGCTGGGGATGGCATTAATTTTGTTATATGCGATCGCGTGGTGGTGGTGGCGATCGCGTGGTGGTGGTGGCGATCGCGTGGTGGTGGTAGCGATCGCGTGAGTGTGAGGTTGTTGTGCAGTGCGATCGCGAAGTGTTGTTTGCGTTTGCATAGAGTTAAAGGGCACGTGAGTAAGCTGAGTTGTTGTTCTTCGGGATTGCGTAGAGTGGTTTGTGATCGCGTGTGGATGTTTGCGATCGCGTAGTGTAATTTGATGGGGCAGCAGATTTGTTCTTCGCGATCGCGTGGGTGCTTCGCGATCGCGGTGAAGAAAGAGGCATGGGCAGACAATTTTTAAGTTCTATTTCGGGGGTTCCTGGCCATAACTTGTTTTTCCATTAGAGAGCTCGGGGGAAGGACATTTTGGACGAGCTTTTCAGCGGGGTTCTTGTGGTAAGTGTTCTTCAATCATTTTTGGTTCAATTTCATGAATTTGTCTTGATTTTCACCATGCAATTTGAGGAATTAAAGTAGAAAAGTTGGGAAAAATGGGAGGAAAATTTGGAAAATTCTTTTGGTGTTTTGAGTGGGAAATTGAGGTCGGATTTTGATAAATTTGGTATGGGTAGACTCGTAAGGGAATGAGGATTCCAATGATGCAAATTTTATCGAATTCCGAGATGTGGGCCCGGGGCTCGGGTTTGGTCGAATTTCGAGATTCTTCTATAATTTGATAGTTTTCGATTAGGTTGTGTTCCTTTAGTATATATTGATGATGTTGAACTGGTTTTGGCTAGATTCGGATCAATCTGTAGCCAATTTGAGGGGAGAGAGCATAGCGGACTAGTGTTGTGGCCCGGTAGAGGTAAGTATTGGTTATAAATCTTGTCCTGAGGGTATGAAACCCCGGACTACATATTTCTCACTGATTTTAGAATGGCGCACATGTCAGATGACGAGTATGTGGCGCGCACTGATTTTTTGATTGGACTAGGTCCTCTCCGCGGCAACTATTGAGTTGTACATTTTACTCAAAACCTTATGTTAACTTATGTTCTAAAGATTGTTGAAATATTTGGGCTATAAGCCGTGTTTGGGGCCTTGTGCCGATATGTTTAGACCCCTTGGGGGCTTTTTACTGTCATTTTCCTCACTATGTATTGATGATTTCACTCAGCCGCATTGTTTTTATTGTTTTTGAAACTCAGCCTGATTTACACTACTTTGAGATTTAAAAATGATGTTTTGGGTCGAGTACCATGTTTACTGAGTCGCCCGAGGGGATTTTTGAGTAGTTATGTTGAGTGAGGCCGAGGGAATGATTGTGAGGATATGATACGCCACGAGGTGGCTTGATATTAGCGCTTCGGCTGAGGAGCCCCTCCAGAGTCTGCACACACCCCCAGTGTGCGGACAGAGTGCCGAGGGACGAGTGATTGGGAGGCTGAGTGACTATGAGGTGCTGAGTGACTGTGAGGTGCTGAGCGACTGATTATGAGTGACTGTGAGGCATGCCCGAGGGGCTGATTATGATACATGTTTTTTCCCGAGGGGCTACTTATGATTTTACTACTTTCACTCTGAACTTATGAAATATGTTTTGCCCGAGGGCCTCTATATGATTCATGTCATATTCATACTAAATCTTTTGGTTTGAAGTTGTTGAAAATATACATTCTTCAAAGGATTTTTCTGAAGTTGGTTTTAAGGCATGATGATTTCATATATCTATGTTATACTGTTGGAAGAAAGGTTGTGCATCTTTTGATTTGATGACATTGATTTTATGTGTTTCTTGCAGCTCAGACATGATTTATTTTCATTACTACTGAGTTGGTGTACTCACATTACTCCCTGCACCTTGTGTGCAGATTCAGGTGTTAGGGCAGGGCGAGCTGCCTATCTGTTCCGGAGTTTCTCGAAGGTTTGCGAGGTGGATGCATGCGTCTGTAGTCCTGCTCCCTCTCCTTCTTACTATTATAGAATTTATTTTTGTTGAGTTGTATATTTTATGTAGATGCACATGACTAGTGACTCCGGGTTCTCGAGGTTTGTATTTAATATTCAGTATAGCTTTAACTATTTTATAAATGTTTAAAGGAAACCTTTATGGGTAATCGGTATAGTAAAGATTTAAATGGGATCTTATATTGATTTGAATGAAGTTTTGGCTGGCCTAGATTTGGGTTCGTGACAGTTTGGTATCAGAATGCTAGGTTACATAGGACTCACCGGTCGTGAGCAGGTTTAGTAGAGTCTTAAAGATCGGTACTTAGACGTCTGTACTTATCTTCGAGAGGCTGCGGAACCCTTAGGAAAAACCTCACATTCTTAAATTCTTGTCGTGCAAATCCATTGTATTCAGCCATGAGCGTAACTCTTGAATTCCTTCCATGTATTCAAATACGCACGAGAGCGCTTGGTATCGAGGGTAGGCGTTGGTTGTGTTCAGATGCAGGAAGGTGTAGTGATTGTGTGATAGTTCTGGTCTTCAGAAGTGTACGGAGAGATATCAGTTGGGGCTAAGCGGGCAGGGGTGTCTCCTGCGGTTTATCCTAGGGTATGTGGTCCCTATGTAGTTTTGTAAAAAGTTATCTTCTACCAGTAAATGATATATGTTGTTATTGGAGTTTAGATCGCTTATTGAAGTTGGCGTGACTATTGCAATAGTGAATGCGAGATTTGCAGATGACTTGAGATGTTAGACGGGTGGTGTTATTATGGCCATTGTAAGTTATTGTTTGTCTCGATCGTTGTCTTTGAGCCAAGTGGGGGAGTATGTTAATGATAAGTTGATTGCACGACTATGTGTGGTATTGGTTTCAGTTCGAGGTATATTGGTAAATCAGTTATACCTGCAGGTGTGGGGTCTGGGAATGTCACGAGTAATGGAAATTTCATCGATATAGGTTGCAATGTACTTTGTGGGGTAATTGGGTTCTATTGAATGATTTAGTGGAAGTTGTAAAAGGTTTAGTATGTGCAGTGTATGAATTTGCTTGTGGCTTCAAGTGAGTGGATTACTTTCCTTGTATGTTAGTGTGCGAACGGGTCAGGTCGATTCTGTCTAATTGGTCGGTGTGATTGAGATTTACGTTAGAGGGTGTCAAGACTTGTGGCATATCTACATCATCACGGGTTCTACATATCAGTATCAAGAAGGTGAAGGTAATGGCTTTAGATTCGCATGAAGTCTCTACAGGGTAAGTATTTTAAATGTGGTACTTTTGGGGATATTTGAGAGAGTATTCAGCGGCTTATGAGCCTTAGACGGTATGGTTTTATGCTTGGGTAGCGTGTGGTGAGTCTGAGTTGAAAATTGTGGTATTGCGGCAGGGAGAAGTATCAATTTGGAGGTAAGTCAGAAGGAACTTGGGTAAATAGGGCAACTTGGTAGTAGGTCGGATCGGCATGGAAAGGGATACGATTAGTTCTTGGGTGTTCATGAGGTGACGAGTTTTTCGGGTGTTTCTTAGCAATGCTCTTGGATTTTTGGTGGCCTGCGTACTTTGGTTGAGTTAGAAGAATTCAGTCGTGACGGTTTGGTGTTGCGGAAATGGGATTTCGGATAGTTCCGGATGGTTTCTACCGCGGTTAAGGGTGCATATTTTCTTATGACGTGTAGTGAATTTGCTTCTAAATGGGGTCAAATGGAGGTTCTTGGCTAGTTGGGTACGTAGTTGCTTGTGGCTCAGAAGGGACCATGGAGTTCCCGTATTTTTCCTAGGTTGGCATGGCGTGTGCGGTATGTTGGGTAGAGTTGAGATTTGCATATGTGAGGTCACGGTTCGGTTATGGAAGGAAGGTCATAAATTCTTAGGCAGCATCGGCAATTTCAGACGACTAGGTAGATGATATCACTAATGGGTGCAACTTGATGAGGGTATATATTTCAGAAAGAGCAATGTGTTTGAGTTAAGGGTACTTCATTGGTATCGAGCGCCCTATTGTTGGATCGATTGTTGATATTCAAGGTTGCTTGGTAAACAGAAGAATTATAGGGGTATCCCTCATGGAATGGGTGAATATTTGGGATGTGTATGTATTCGAGCGGTGGAGTTGTGATCAGATATGGTAATCCGTACGTTTCATGGACTTCGAGACTGAGAGTTCTCATAAACAGGATATTTTGTGGTAGTGAACTGTGAAGATGCGAGCTGAGCTAGTTGGATGTTAGTATGTACCATGATTCCGTCATTGTGAACTTTTCGGCAAGTTATCTATCTGTTGTGGGTGATCAGAGTTAATTTAGGGTCACTAGTAGGCTAATATGAGTGTGTGTTCTGCACCGGGTCTGAATTGTTGGCTCCGAATTTCTATTATTGAGGAAGGTATCATTCGATTGTGATTGAGTTTACTCATGTCCTAGAGTGATCTATAAGTTACCCTTCGGTATTGCGAGGAGTGGTGATTATTGGTTATATGCACATATGATGCGGTGCTAATTGGGCTTTATAGCTAGATTTGAGTAAGGTAAGTAATTGGGTTTTGCGGGATTGAGACGTGTTGGTTATATACCTTATGTTTCGGGTGGCATGGTATCGTCTGGTTTCCTCCGTTTTTATGGCAATGCACTTTGAGTACTTGTTGTCGAATTTCGAATGGTTATTGATTTTGGGCAAGGTGTCTTGATGTATTTCAAGTGGACCAGAGTTGGATGAGATTGAGCAGTGTAGCGGAGTTATGTAGGGGTATGACCTTTGGTATTGGATACATGTGTTTTTTATTTTTGCGGTGTGTGCCAGGATATTAGTATGACATGGTGATGGTAATTGTTAATGGCAGGATAGTCCTCTCGTGTGGATCTTTTATATAATTTGATTACATTGGGAAGTTGTTGTTAAGTGCACAAGTTGCACATGTTTTGGCTTCGAACTATATCGATGTGTCATGTTATTAGGGTGGTCGTGAAGGATGAGAAGAGGTCATTGGACCTACAGTGAATTTCTAAAATTTTCTACAGCATAGTTGGGAGGATAAATATCGGGAGTCGGCTTAGAAATCTGCCATAATTATTGTTTGGGAAGGGGGAGTTTCATGTCTGGCTGATCGGACAAATAGTTGTTAGTTCTACGTGCTTCTTTCATCATCAGCAGTATATGGACGTGTTAGAGCGAGACGGTTCTTGGTAAGAGGTTATGTACCAGTATTGGGTTATTCTGAACAGTTATTGTGGTTAAGATTTATTGCTATGAGTGTTTGAGTCACGCGATGTTTTATGAGATTTCATCTAGGGTACGTGTATGGCTTGATTCAGCATGATCAGACTTGTTCAGACTTGTTCAGTCTACAGTTATGGAAATTTTGATCTTGTCTATTATTTCAGAAGTGGGAATTTGGTTCTAAGGTTTATGGGTGACGTGGGATCACACCCGGTATGTGCATGGTAAGCTATGTAACAGTTTGATGGTGTTGGAGAAGAACCCTTGGCACGTTCGAGGACGAAAGTATGTTTAAGTGGGGGAGGATGTAACGACCTGGCCGGTCGTTCTGATAGTTTAGCCCTGTTTCCCCCGTTCCTGCTTCATTTTAGGTGGTTTAGCTTCATTTATGTGTGTTGGGTCGGTTGGTTCGGGTTCAGAGTGGTCATGGTGAGAATTGAGGCATTTAGTATCTCAAGGTAGCCTAATAGTTGAGAAAGTCAACTGAATGTTGACTTATCGGTGAGCGACCTCAGAATGCGGATTTTATAGCTCGTATGGTTTCATTAGGTGATTTGGGACTTAGGAGTGTGTTCGGAATGAAGTTGTGATGTCCGGTGTAGAATTAGGCTTGAATTGGCGAAAGTTAGTTTTTGGCGATTTCCGGTCGGCAGTGGAAAATAGGCTATCGGGGTCAAAATGGAATTCTGGAAGTTGGAACATGTCAGTAATGTCATTTTGGATATGCGTGCAAAATTTTAGGTCAATCGAAGGTCTTTTGGTTGGTTTCAGCGTAGTTGGCGAAATTTTGAAGTTCCAAAGTTCATAGGCTTGAATTTGATGTGATTTTGGTATTTTTGCGTTGTTTTTGGTGTTTCGAAGGCTCGACTAAGTTTGAATGATGTGATGTGATATGTTAGTATGTTTGGTTGAGGTCCCGAGGGCCTCAGGTGTGTTTCAGGTGATTAACGGACCAACTCTTGGCTTGAAAATTGGGCAGATTTTTCCTGGTGTGAGTTTCTGGTTTCCTTCTACGCGATCACGGGAGAGTGTTTGCGATCGCGTAGACCTAGCTGGGGATGGAAGGATTTTTGTTATATGCGATCGCGTGGTAGAGGTCGCGATCGCGTGAGTGTGAGGTTGTTGTGCAGTGCGATCGCGTGGTGTTGTTCGCGTATGGTTAAAAGGCGCGTGAGTGGGCTGACTCGTTGTTCTTCGCGATTGCATAGAGTGGTTTGCGATCGCATGGGTTTATGTCCTGCTGAATCGCGATCGCGTGGGTGCTTCCGCGATCGTAGTGAAGAAAGAAGCCTAGGCAGACAGTTTTTTAAGTTCTATTTCGGGGGTTCTTGGCCATAACTTGTTTTTCCATTAGAGAGCTCGGGGGAAGGACATTTTGGACGAGCTTTTCAGCGGGGTTCTTGTGTTAAGTGTTCTTCAATCATTTTTGGTTCAATTTCATGAATTTGTCTTGATTTTCACCATGCAATTTGAGGAACTAAAGTAGAAAAGTTGGGGAAAATGGGAGGAAAATTTGGAAAATTCTTTTGGTGTTTTGAGTGGGAAATCGAGGTTGGATTTTGGTAAATTTGGTATGGGTAGACTCGTAAGGGAATGAGGATTTCAGTGATGCAAATTTTATCGAATTCCGAGATTTGGGCACAGGGCTCGGGTTTGGTCGAATTTCGATATTCTTGTATAATTTGATAGTTTTCAATTGAGTTGTGTTCCTTTAGTATATATTGATGATGTTGAACTGGTTTTGGCTAGATTCAGAGCAATCGGGAGACAATTTGAGGGGCGAGAGCATAGCGGACTAGTGTTGTGGCCCGATAGAGGTAAGTAATGGTTATAAATCTTTTCATGAGGGTATGAAATCCCGGACTACATATTTCTTACTGATTTTAGAATGGCGCACATATCGGATGACGAGTATGTGGCGCGCACTGATTTTTTGATTGGACTAGGTCCTCTCCGCGGCAACTACTGAGTTGCACAGTTTACTCAAAACGTTATGTTAAATTATGTTCTAAATATTGTTGAAATATTTGGGCTATAAGCCGTGTTTGGGGCCTTGTGTCGATCTGTTTAGACCCCTTAGGGGCTTTTTACTGCCGTTTTCCTCACTATGTATTGATGATTTCACTCAGCCGCATCGTGCTTACTGTTTTTGAAACTCAGCCTGATTTACCCTACTTTGAGATTTAAAAATGATGTTTTGGGTTGAGTACCCTGTTTTACTGATTCGCCCGAGGGGCTTTTTGAGTGGTTCTGCTGAGTGAGGCCGAGGGCCTGATTGTGAGGATATGATACGCCACGATGTGGCTTGATACTAGCGCTTGGGCTGAAGGAGCCCCTCCGGAGTATGCACACACCCCCAATGAGCGCACAAAGTGCCGAGTGCCGAGTGTCGAGTGCCGAGTGACGAGTGACGAGTGACGAGTGATTGGGAGGCATGAGTGACTGTGAGGTGCTGAGCGACTAATTATGATACATATTTTTGTACTTTCACTCTGAGCTTATGAAATATGTTTTGCCTGATGTGTCTCTATATGATTCGTTTCATCTTCATACTAAATCTTTCGGTTTGAAGTTGTTGAAAATATTCAAAAGATTTTTCTAGAAGTTGGTTTTAAGGCATGATGATTTCATATATCTATGTTATACTGGTGGAAACAAAGGTTGTGCATCTTGTGATTTTATGACATTGATTTTATGTGTTTCTTGCTGCTCAGACCTGATTTATTTTCATTACTACTGAGTTGGCGTACTCATATTACTCCCTGCACCTTGTGTGCAGATTCAGGTGTTAGGGCAGGGCAAGCTGCCTATCTGTTCCAGAGATTCTCGGAGGTTTGCGAGGTGGCTGCATGCGTCCGCAGTCCTGCTCCCTCTCCTGCTTATTATTATAGAATTTATTTTCGTTGAGTTGTATATTTTATGTAGATGATCATGACCAGTGACTCCGGGTTCTCGGGGGTTGTATTTAATATTCAGTATAGCTTTAACTGTTTTATAAATGTTTAAAGGAAACCTTTATGGGTAATCGGTATAGTAAAGATGTAAATGGGAGCTTATTAAGATTTAAGTGAAGTTTTGGCTGGCCTAGTTCCACGATAGGCGCCATCACGACTGGCCTAGATTTAGGGTCGTGACAATCTTGTATTAAGAAGACAGTATCAGATTTGTATTTTCTTTTAATTGCTCATGACTAGTGACTCCGGGATTTTGGGGTTGTAATTAATGTTTAGTATATCCTTGCTTGATTTGAAATGTTTAAATGGAAATTTTATGAAATATCGGTTTGGTAATGAATTAAATGAAAAGTCCCTTTATGCTACGTTGTGAATTGGCAAGCCAAGTATCACGATAGGCGCCATCACGGCCAGAATGATTTTAGGGTCGTGATAGTAATGGAGTGACATTGCTATGAGGTTGCATTTACTTTCGTTGTTGCTGCATTTTACCTGTTAATTTCTTTGTAGCATTTATTGACTTTCTTTTATGGAATTTACCTGTTTATTTCTGTTTATTTTAAATTGTGATAATGAAATAATTGAATTGTTTTACTTAGCTCGTCACTACTGCTCAGTTCCTTAGTTATTTCTGTTACTACTAAGTCGGTTGTACTCATACTACACCCTGCACATTATGTGCAAATCTAGGTGAGTTAGAGCGCGGCGATCGTTGAATTCAGGCCGACTATCTGTGGAGATTGCAAGGTAGCTGCTAGCGTCCGCAGGACCTTGTTACTCCTTTTGTCATTTCTTCTTTTGGACAGTTAGACAATTTATATATCTTAGTTCATAGTTCTAGACGCTCATGACTTGGTGACACCCCGATGTTTGGGACTCGTTGTTGTATTTTATATTATTTATATTTAGAGTTGGTTTAGTTTATCAGGATTAAATTATTGGAAATATTTTATTAAATTCTTATAATCAAATTAATAGTAATATTTTGGGAAATAGGCTTGCCTTGTAACACGATAGGTATCATCACGACCATGGTTAGATTTTGGGTTGTGACACAAATAGTAAACTTATTTTTATTCCAATACACCACACTGAAATGGAGAGGAAAACCAGTCGGAAACAT
>MDKI01045880.1:0-32753 GCA_005239505.1 Nicotiana paniculata
GACAACTATTTTACTTACTATATTGAGAGAGTTGAGTCAGTATCAACAGGTAAGCATATCTTCGGATTATCTTTGACTTCCCGTTACTTTCAATTGTTATATTATCAGTTCAGTTCAACTTTCAGTATATGGCCTTACATACTCGGTACATTATTTCGTATTGACGTCCCTTTTCTGGGGGCGCTGCATTTCATGCGTGCAGGTTCAGACAAACAGACGGGTAGACCTCCTCATTAAGTGTTGCCCGAGTTCAGCTTGATCGGTAAGCTCCATGCCTTTCGGAGTTGCCGGGTCTAGAACCTTATGTACATCTTGTATATATATGTATATATGTTATGAGTAGGTTGGGGAGCTGTTCCGATCACAGTATATCCATCAGTAGAGGCTTGTAGACATATTCTGTCAGTTAGTGCAGTATGTTGGGCTTGCAGGCCTTGTAGGTATATTTGGTTGGCTTCTCAGCTTTAGTAGTTATGACGGCCTTGTCGGCTCAACTTTATATAGATACTTAGTCAGTATTCGCAGTTGTCTTTCAATGTAGCCCATGACCAAAGTATGACATCACATGTTCAGAGTTCTTTAGTCGTAAACTGGTACACAAGGATATGTGAGGCACCAGATGCCGGTCTCGCCCCCCCCCCTCCCCAGGTTTAGGGCGTGACAGACAAGTCCATCTAGCATGGCCAAACCTGTCACATTTCGTGCATAAGAGATTTAAGCTTTCATACAATAAAACTTATTTGTGGGTACCAATGTGAACATGTGTTTTGAGTGGCTTCTCAAGTGGTACTTCAATACATATTTGGGCATACCTGCCCCTGGTAGTTGTTGACGTGCAAGTATCAACCTTTAAGAGTTGCCCTATTTTATTACCCACCCTTTGTAGTATTTCAAGATCGATAGGCGAACCCATAAGGCAGCATAAGTGAGTTTTGTATTTGAAGATATAAATTTAGGCTCCCAACGGCGGACAGATAGGAAATGATTTAAAATAAATCATGGTCCGTCGTGTAAAGCCTTGAACATGTTCTCTTCATGAATGAATTTTATGAGGAAAAAGGACCCCAGATCTATAAGGAGAAGTTCTTCAGAGGGTTTCCACAGCTGAGTGAGCTTATTTTTAGTAAATGGTGACCCACTGTTTTCCCAAAAACCTTTACAATAACTGAGTTTTTTCGGGGAGAGTAGAGGCGGGATTTGTCATTTGTAGTTAATGGGATGAAGGTGTCTAAGTAGTCGGAGTTAGATGTTTCATCAGTGAGATCGATTTCATCTTGGATCGATTGGTAGTTGGAGGTGTACGCTGGGAAGTGTGAGTTAGAGGTAAGTGTTTGGAAAAAAGACTTTGGTGGCGTTGGGGAGTTAGGGCTATCAAATTTCATGAATAGGACGTTCGGCGGTTCGCATAATGGTAGGATGGGATTTTCATGCGGGGGAGTAGACCTTATGGTGACAGTGCATCGATTGTTGGTCTTGGAAAGAGGCGAAGGTGGGGAGGATGAACAGTCAGAACGGGAGAATATTCCTAGGTCTTTTTTGGCTATAGATATTTTTATTTCTAAGATATTTTAATAAAGTTACTCATGGATCAATTTGGACCAACAATCAGTCAAACTTTAAATGAGTCGAGTCAAGATGTGCTGAGTTGAATAAATGAGCGGGTCAATAACCAGCCCAACCTTGGGTAGGTCATTTGGGTTTGAGCCAAATTTGACTGCCCTTAATTCATAATAACTATGTTTTCTTACACAAGTCATCAAACTTCAACTAACTAACACAAAAATCACAGTGAACATAAAACGCCACTTTCTGGTGATATTTTCATGTTCCATTTTTTTTTTACTTTAGTATATAATAATCCAATTAAAATAGAAATGACCCGACCTAATATCAATAAGTGTCATACGTATATGCATTAACGTATGTAGGACCAAAAATAACCAAAACATGTAGGTCACATACGTGGCAAGAGCTAACCTCCAGGCCTAAAACTAACGTAACTTCAACCAGAATTTTAGTACGTAGACGATCAATAGTATTGATGATTATTCGCAATAAATAAGCTTTCAAGAGAAATAAATAAAAGATATTTGTGGGAGTTACTTACAGTATACGTGGCTTGGATTCTTTGATCAATCAATTTGTAAATTGTGTATTCTTTTTAATCATAGGAGTGTGTTAATAGTAGAAGAGAAAATGTCGATTATACATTACTTCCATTATCATCAACTAACCATTAAAGGAAATGGATGGCTATATATAAAGAATAAGTACCATTTTTTCAGGTTACAACGTAATTACCAAAATATTTACAAGAGGCTACTTGGTTGTTCCTTGCACGTTTCAGCTAAAAGCATCATTATACATGTGGATTCTGGTTGGACTACAAATTACAATAGTCAATGTAACTAACTTGTACTGTTATAAATCTGGAAATATAGAAAATTGCACTATGCATTTATCATATTTGTTGCTATACTAGATCTTTTATGGAAAATTATTGCTTGAATATTGAGGTCTGGAAAAAAAATACTTGGTGAATAATTTTTTTGCTTTTTTATGATCTCCTTGCACTTTCTAGATGTGATTATTCAAGAGTTAACAGGATATTTACTGACAATTCTTATTCAAGAAATAAAATTTAGCCCCAATCCCCGCCTTGTAATTACCTTGTAGTAATTCTTTTTTAGTATTGTAGATGCGAGCTATACATTTAAAAGTATAGACGCAGCAAATTTCAGTGTTTTCTTAGTAGATTTCTTCTAGTTTAATGTCAAACGGTAACCTCTACCTTATGACAATTATTTGCACAGGCTTGCTTTCTTAATCTTTTATCTTTTGTCGTTGATACTTCAACTAAAAGCTAGAACATGGTAGATTATTACAATGTTTCAAGAAATGAATCACCATGCATGGGGACAAATTAATTAATAGTAGTAGTATTAAAAGAAAATTAATTAATACTGACCATGTTCTTTGTAGTGAACCAATCCAAAACCTCAATTTTTGAATGCAACCATCTAATGACGATTATAGCACAATGTTATTCAACAATATTACTGTAAATACAGAAGTTTCAAAACTCCCTCTCAGATTAGGTGGGCTCAGAATTTCAAATTAATTAAATGTGGATCACACTTTCCACATGCTACGTACTCTTTGTCATCACTGATGCGGAAAGGACACAGATGCTTGGCAGAACATTGATAATTCTATTAAGTTAGTTTATGAAGTGAAGTGAAAAGTGTTCATGACTTGCTCATGCCAATTTTACACCAAACCACATTAATAAAATTTACTATATGGTTAAATAATAAATTGAAGTGCAAGATGTGTTAATTAGTCATTGTTTTAAATAATAAATGTGAATGTATTGATACATATGCAACTATGCATCATTGTATTGAAAAGCCATAAATTTATATACTCGCTTTCAGTTCCTTCCAGTCTCTCTGGTCGTGTGTTTGTTCTTTGCACCCTTTTTTGGGGGGTAGAATTTTGTCATTGACGTGTATTAAAATGTCCTATAATATAAGCCCCCTCCCCTCGTCTATGTTCTTCATATGCGAAAATACATTTTCTCAAACAAAGAAAGGCCCACCCTCAGTCGTGCACAAGCTATTCACCTCTCGCTGGACCTAATCCCAGAAAATAGCTACCTACTTCCTAATTTATTTGGGAAATGACACTGTAGAGTCGTTCTCAAAATAATAGCCGAAAAATATATATTTCTTATATGTTTTTTATGTGTATATATATATATATATATATTTTTGTATGTTATATACAAATATTATACAAATTTTTATACACTTTTTCTGCTACCAAATATAAATAGTTTTTGGCACGGGCTAAAAGTGAAGAAACAAATTTTTTTTTTCCAATTTACCATATCTATAGTCATAGTCACAAATTTATGACCGTCTGACCTTCTCTCGCTTTCTTCCTTTCGTAGTTCCTCTCTCCCAAAGAGAATGATCTCGTTAAGAGCACGAGCCTCAAGTTGTAATGATCCGATCAGTCATTTTATTTTCTAGAACCATATTTTCCTTAAGACTCTATGTTTGTGCTTTTACTGTTTTATGACTTGCAGGGTTGGTTAGTTTGAGGTTTGGAAAGGTTTGGATTGAAATCGGAACACTTCGTTCCTTAAGTGGGCCTAAAAAGGCTAAGTTTGACTTCGGTCAATATTTTAAGTAAACGACTTCGGAATCGGAATTTGACGGTTCCGATAGGTTCGTATGATGATTTTGGATTTGTGCTCTGTTCGGGTTTTGGATGACCCGGGAGCGTTTCGGCGCCTAATATCAAAAGTTGGTTCTTGAAGGATTTTGAAGTTCTTTAAATTTGGTTTGGAGCGGTTTTTGGTGTTATCGAGGTACAAACGGAATTTCGAGATAAGAAATAATTTTGTAATATCATTTAAGACTTGCACACAAAATTTGGTGTCAATCCGAGTAGTTTAAGTACGTTTCGGCGCATTGTGAGTGAATTGAAGAACTTGAAGTTCACAAGTTTGATTCAATTGGTTTTAGAGTGCGATTTTTAGTTTTAATGTTGTTCGGGAGTTCCGAGAGTTTGAGCAAGTCCGTTTTATGATTCCAAACTTGTTGGTATATTTGGGCGGGGCCCGGTGGCCTCGAGTGTCAATCGGACGAGGCTCGGATCAAGTTGGGAGTTTGGAGCAGCAACTGAAGCTCCCAGGTCTGTCATAATCGCAATTGCGCTTGGCCAGCTGCAGGTGAGGGTTCGCAGGTGCGAGCCACAAGCCGTAAAAATGAGATTTCGAGGGCAGCCCAGCAACCGCAGATGCGGAAGATTGGTCGTGGTCGCAGGTGCGGATAGGCTCGCAGAAGCGGCCCTTTTTGTCCGCAGATGCGGAGCCTGGCCAGGTGAGGGAAATGCGCACCTGCGAGTAATTTTCCGCAGGTGCGGAAGCACAGATGCGGCCAAAGCATCATAGGTGCAAAAGTCGCTGGGCAGAAGGGTTCAATTTAATACGGGACCTAGACTATTTCTAACACATTTTCTTTCACTCTCGGGCGATTTGAGAGCTTTTAAGGAGGGGATTTTGACATAGCTTTGTAAGTTAAGTAATTTCTACCCAACATGAGTGTAATGCATAGATTAAAGGTTTATTTTAACATGAAAATTTGTGAAAATTATGGGTTTAGATGAAAAATCTAAGTTTTGATAAAAACGGAATTTTACCGCGAAAATGATTATGAAACTTAGTGAAAATTATATATTTATGTTCTTAAGGTTATAGGTAACAATTTTCTTTGACAATTTTCGGAATCCGGGTATGTGGGCCCCAATGGGAAGGGGGTGAATGTAATACCCTGTGTTTTTAATAACGGTATATTGGTCAAAAAAGAAAAATAAGGAATTCATAAAAGGGCCAAGCCCATTCTGCCCAAAAAGGAAAAGAAACAAACCTAGTAAAAGACTAATAAAATAAAAAAAGAAAATACATGTAAATGGGCCTTAACCCTCAGCGTGAGGCAATTAGGAGAAAAGGAAAAAAGAAGAAGGGCAAAACAAAAAAATTAAAGCCAAAAAGTAGTTGGGGAAAGGGATACGCAGTATATCTGCTTCAATTGGAACAGAAGCAAAAGAAAAGGGTTGTAACAAAAGTCTCTTAGCCAACAATTTATCAACCAAAAAAGAAGAAAGGAGAAATTCTTGGTGTTCTTAGCGTCAGAGTACCGAGCTTCATGAAATATTGGCATATATTTTTGATATTCAACAATATAATAGATTCCGGATAATTACATAAAATTCTTCTTCTTTTTAAACAGTATTATTTTATATACATGATTCTTATAGGACTGAGTAGTTATGATTTTGAAATTTGATTAAGAGTTTAAAAGATAATGTTTAGAAAAAAAATTTTAAAAAAAGAATTTCATGGATCCTTTCCATGAATTAACTGGATAAATGATATGAATAGGTTGGAGTTTGTAGATTAGTAATTACTCATATGTGGTAAATATAATTCGGCGAATTAAGAGTCAAATACGAAACCTCGAGAGTTGAGTATTCTAAATTAGGTATGAATTAGCCTAAACAAGAAAATTAATGTGAGATTGATGTTTTGTAATTATAGATTGATTGGAGGAATTTGTGCGAATTGCTCGAGGTGAAGCATTTGGTATTTCGAGTACTGTGAGTAGTAATTTTACCACAATTTGTATTTTCATAACTTGCATGATTTACACATGATTTTTACTATGAATATGTTGCCGATATTTTGAGTTGCATATGGGACAAATTTTTTACTCGATATGATACCAAAACAATTATTTGAGATGATTACCATTGTTTTAAATATTCTTGTTGTCACTAGATATGTTTTACCGTTACTTGAATTTACTGTTATCAAAATGAAATTACATGATTTTATAAGAACCGAAATACCCTATATTGTTTTAAAATATTTTCCTATGAGTATATACGGATACAGAGACAAGTATAAATGGGAGTAGACTTTGAAGGATCCCGTAGCTAACGCGGGTTCGTTAGACATGGTGCACCTTGCAATTACTGATTACCGTTACAACTCTCGCTAGTGGGAAGGTAGAACTAGCATATCGTTACCGATTTCCCTCGAGTAGGGACTGCTGTTATATTTGACTTTTTGCAAAGAAGTCCACAATTATACCGATTACATGATCCGTTCATGAAATCTCCCAAATGTGAATATTGATATTATACTGTGGTTACCGAGCTTATTATTGAATTGTTAATTGTATTATACTACAAGAAAAACATGATGATACTAAAAATTATTTATTGTTTCTAAAGGGCATTTTTATGTTAATTTCTATTTGGTATACTAGCATGTTTTCTTACTTGTCCCCAATAAAAACGGTTGTGGTTAAGTGTTATTACTCACTGAGCTAGCGACTCATTCCCCCCTAAATTTTTTTACAGAGACAGCGGTTGACGCGGGCGAGAATTTCGTTAATTAGAGCGCACATGTTGATAGTTCTTGGTGAGCTTCGCACTTGTTCACATGGACGGAGATTTTAATTATTGTCGTGGTTTTTTTTTTGAACTCTTAGAATCGCTCCATGGTCATTCTTTTAGTATGTTAAGTATTCTTTGTTAATATAGACTTATGTTGAGTATCGCTCTTTCTTATCAAAGTTGGAGATAAAATGGTATTTCTAGTTGTTAGTGGATGGACTGTTAAAGGTAGATATTTATTTTAGTTAATTGATAAACATTATCATTTGAATTGCTATTAGGATGTTTGGTTGCTGATTTGAGACAAGAAATTTTTTGGGATAGTCCAAAAACAGAGGAAACTCTGTCCGATTTTCTGTAAAATATCGATGAGGCTTACCTGGGGGCACTTGCTCCTAGGTGCCAGTCATGGGTCGTGACAGTAAATTTTAGGAATCTTGCATTTAAGGTTGGGTAATCACTTTAATAGTACGGATATGAACTTTTGAGCATAAATTGATTAATTTATATAATATTTGACTAGTTTCGACTCGTTTTGCACCAAATTTGGAGGTTTGAGCACATTCTTGATCCGACAAGTAGGCTTTGAGACGAGGTAAGTCTCCTTTCTAACCTTGTAAGAGGTAAATTTTCCCATAAGCGAATTAACTAATATGTGTGTCTATTTGTGGGGGATACGTACGTACGAAGTGACGAGAGTCTGTGTGTAGCTACTATTTATGCTAAAGTCCGGGATAGTTTAGGACCTATATCATGCTATACTTGAAATGATTGCGCCCTTACTTGTCAATTTGATTGCTTAAATCATAATTCCAAAAATTGTAAAGGGATTCCAAAAGGATAAATTTCACTTATTTGAGGTTGCGAATAGAACACTTGATTGTTATTAAAAAATTTGTGTTTCTTAAAGTGTTTTCTATTTGTGGAGCGGGCCGAGCGCCTCGGCAGGTTAAGTAGATGCATCTATGGTTCGCGTCGTTCGACCCTCGGCAGTGCACAGTTTAAATATTATAATGTTGGTTCGGGCCGTATGACCTCGGCATTATTTGCGCATGATAACTCTTGAGATTTTTCATATCTGATATTGCTTCAATGTTTGATGAAAGATAAAATTGGGATCAAATAATTGTGAAAAACTGATATTTATCATCTTGGTTGTTGAGTTCTAGTATACTTCTTGTAATCCATGCTTAGTTATAATTTTGACTTATTGTCATTAGCCTTAGTAAGTGTCAAGTCGACCCCTCATCACTACTTTTTCGAGGTTAGACTGGATACTTACTAGATGCATTTTATGTACTCACGCTACACTTCTGCATTTAACTCTGCAGGATCTGAGGCAGGTGCATCTGGATATCCGTCCGGTGCAGACACTTGATTCTGGTTCGAGATTCCACAGTGAGCTGTCCTTCCGAGCCGTTCAACAACATGCCGGAGTCTCTCTTTGTTTTGTTTCTATCTATTCTGTTTCAGACAGTTGGGTATACATCTTTTGTATATTCTACTAGCCGCCCATATACTTGTGACACTAGATCTTGACACACATTAGTAGACTAGTTATTTTGAGTTATGCACCTATGGTTATAAATATTTCTAGCTGCTTTCACTTATAAACTTAGACTTAGTTTCTTATTAAATCTTTTATATGAAGGAAAAATTACTACATGAGAAACTTGTTAAAATGGGAAAAATCATTAAGTTATTCATTATTGGCTTGTCTAGCAACAATGCTAGATGCCATCACGACATGATATGGGATTGGGTCGTGACCATGTATCAAATTCCGCCATTTATCACAAAAGCATTCGATCCAAAAAGACCAAAAAAAGTGAGCGCCTAGCGCGAGCCTTATTGGAAACGGCCTAGCTAACGAGCAATCTTTCTAAAGCAAGAAGCAAGGGCGCAGCAGCTGCAAGCCCTCTAATGCTTAATCTCAACTCAACTATAATTTACACTCAGCATCTATACATAAGTACTATAAATTACAACTCCTATAACAAACTACTTTAAAGTATTGCAAAATATTGTAGTCTAAGAGAAAAGTTGCTTGAATCCATATATAATATAGTAATGTCATAAAAACGGGACAAACGAAATATTTGATATCCAATAAATTACTTCCGCTAAAAGTTTTTAACAAGGAAATAAATAATGCAACGTTCGGAAGGAAACACATTATGTTTGTTTGGTGGTATTTAATAAACCTTATGGTATGCGATGAGAGTACTAGGGTTTATGATGTAATAGTTCATACATTTTTAAGCTTAATCCGGACAACTAACTAATTTTTATTAATCCGTTAATCGATCAGTTAATTTTGGATAAACTCATATATATGATAGAAAAGTAAGAAAATAAAAATTTTAAAAACTGACAAAGGAAAAGATAAACACCAGTATCTCACAGCTGTTACAATAAATTTCTCTTAATCTATTTGTTGAACAGACTAATTACGGATAAACTCATATATATGACATATAATTAAGAAAATAAAAGTTAAGGAAAGGAATAAATTATTGTTTGACAACTAAAATTAATGGATAAACGTAATATCTCACCCACAAAAAAAAAAAAACTAAGGGGCCAATAAAACACATATGTACAAGTACAACTTTAAGAGGAACAATTAATAAAAAAAGGAATATTTATTTGTGGAAAAAGAATAAAAGTAGTGAGATAAGCAACATCTGAATAATTCTAGCTAAATGAAGAAAACACAATCTACCTAGCTACTAATTAATCAAAATTGGCTAGTGCTTGATAAAAATGTCTAGCCACTAAAACGAAAGAATAATTAAACACTAGAATCTAACAATTATGCTAATGAAGTGAAAGTTGCAATAACAAGAAGTACTGAGAATGAAGCTGATGTTAGATTAATGGTGGATCCATTGGACTCTGCATTAGGAGCTTCAACTGGAGCTTGATCTGCGTCAGCTGGTGCTGGAGCTGGCGATTTTGAAGTTGGAGGATTAACAATTGGTGCTGGAGGATTAACAACTGGTGATGGAGGATTAACTGGCAATGGAGGATTAATTGGTGCTGGAGGATTAACCGGCGATGGAGGATTAACTAGGGAAATTAAAAAAGAAAGATAATGAGAACAAATTAAAATGAAAAAAAAAACTAAACAATGGTTTTCTTTTTTAGACATGGTTAAAACCCGTTGTCACTTAGACAAAAAGAATAGAAATTCCTTTTTAAAATGTAATGGAGTATATATGATTTTTTACATAATTCACTAGCCCGACTAATTTAGATTTACAATGTATAAGCCGATTTAAGAGGGAAATGCTCCCTAATTAACAAGCATTTTACTATTCCGAGAGCTCAAATAATTAAAGGTGTAGATATTGCATACATCCCACTATAGCTCGATCCCAAAAACAATCAAAATTCCCTTTCATTAATTAAGTTCATAAGGAGTATATGTTTAAATTCATTTTACCTAAAGGGGCCTAATAGACCTGTCTAGCTATATCTAACATTCATGGAAGAGACAACATAAAAACAATATGTTTAACAGAGAAGGGGGGAAAAAAAAAAGAGGGGCGGGGGGGGGGGGGGGGGGGGGGGGGGGGGGGGGAGGGGGGTATAAAATAGATCAGCTTAAAAGGTATTAAGCATATAAATAATTACGTAACTAAAAAAGGAAAGGACAAGTAAGATCAGTGTAAATTTTCTAAAATAGATTTAATTAGTTGGTCCAATAGAAGACATAGACAAAATATATGTTAAACAATATTGATCCCAGAGTCGAGTTTAGAGGCAAAAAAAATTGATTAAATTCTTTAATAGTATTGCTATGAATAGTTAATGCTAGCCTCCACATTTAATAGATTACTATATATATATATATATATATTAATGATACTAATGTTGTCAAGATCAATCTGGTGACACTAACCCACCCCACCCAATAAAAAACACATATGAAACAAAAATTTAATTAAACGAGGAAAAATAAGTAATTAAGGTATTAAATACATACCAGGAGAAGCACTAGGAGTGGTGGTACCTGCATGCAAAGAGGAAAAATGGACCATTGGAAAAGAGTCAAATACATAAATCTTCACTCTCATATGTAAAATTCACGAGAAAAAAAAAAACTCTCACAATGTTACTACTTTATTTTCTTTTCCTCAATATCCTGCACGATAGATCTAATTTATCTAGTTCTTAATATTAGTTATATATATATATTTAAAACTACATGCAAATTAAAAAAATAAATAAATGGGCATTTAGGTCAAATAAAGCAACAAAAAAATGGAGTAAACAATCGAGGGACTCACTGTTACAGTTGGTGAATGGAGGAGCGGAAACGCCACAGTCAGAAGGCAAAACGGCAGCTTGAGTCATGTTAACAGTGATGCCAAAACTAGAACTCGTGGCTAAAGCAACACAAATACAATCAGGATCCGTATTCAAAACCTATTTTTGTTGTAGAGGCAAACGTATTAAAAAAAAATAGTACGACTCCATAACATTGTACCAAACTATTCATATGTAATATAAAAACCTGTTTAAACCCTGAACAACAAGAAGCATCTGGCTTAGTGTCATTGCTATCAGCCTCCAAAAATTTCAAACAAGGCATCATGTCCATCATTATGGTTGAGCAATCCACCGTTGGTGCCGGAGAGGGTGAAGAAGGCGACGGAGATGGAGCTTTAATTGGCGACTGTATTGGTGGTGCACTGCCATGGCCAGCGTTTACGGCTACCACAACCCATGTGGCCAAAATGCACGTCACAACTGGAAATATATTCATAAATAATCCTCTTTTTGTTGAATGAATCAAGTGTAAATGTGATGGAAATGGTTAGAATGACGGATGTAGACTTTATAATGCCTAATTAAGAGGGATTGGTTTAAATTGGATTTGTTTGAACAAGTTGATAAGAATCCTAAATGATAGCAAACCGATAAACACGATCTTTGACTAAGTAAGATTTTACCCTATCCTTTAAGGAATTAACCATTTCTCTAAGAAAGATAGTTTATATATTGTTAAAAGATAAAAGAGTTCTATCTTACATATTAGGGCTCCAAGAACTTAAAATAACAATACAGTTATGTATAGTTAAACAAATCAAAAGAATTTGCTGACCAAAATAATCAAATTTCTTGTATAAGCTATCTTAAATGTTCACATTTTTTAATTCATATTGTTCGCTGATAAATTCCCAAACAATAATATGATTGATTCAATGATTTGATTTGTATTATTTCATAATTTTCTTTATAATATTTATTTTTTAAATATATGTTTTTCACGTGCTTTGAAAGACAAAAGTTATTAAAGCACAATTTTTTTTCCCTCGCCTTATTATTTTGTAAGTAGAAGTTTGTATAAACTACATTTTTACGTGTCAAGGAAACCAATAGTTTATGTTTTACGTTCCACAATACCAATTACTTTACGAATTTTTGCTATATACTCGCATCATAATAATGTTGGTTTTATTTACATGAGTTTTGAGACACTATTATGACTATCATATACGTATAATATTTCAAGTTATGAAATATTATATTGTTATGAAACAAAGTCAACAAGATGTTTTATTTGGCTATTAGAGTCATTATTCGATTCAAACATTTTGTCATGATGGGCGTTAAGAATACCATTATATGTTTGTAATTCCTCATATTATATATTTAGATTTAGGCCGTTTCTTATTCGACATCTGAATCATTCTCAGCCTAAATGATGCAGAGACTGAAATGTGAAATCTTGTATAAACAATCCAAGTAACTCCTCACCTAGTGGTCCAGCGATAGTCTCTCATAATGCCATTCATTTGTCAAGATTATAGCAAAACTGGTCGAAAACATTAGAGCAAAATTTGCATTGAATTCTATAATTGGCTGAGGGGGAAAAAAAAACTTCTACTTTTTATAATTAAATGCAGATTATCTTATATTTTTAAATATATTTACTTAACAATTTCTCTCGCTTATTGTTGGTTAACATAGATAACTAACAATATAAAATATAATTAATGGATAATTCTAAGAACTACAAAGTTCCTACGTACTACTATTTATTTTAGTAAATATGAACTATTGATATGGGTATTATTGTCCAAAAAAATTAAAAAAGGACTTATTCTTTAATTTGGAGAAGCTATTCTTTTCAGCTTATTCTTAAAAGCTAAAAAATATCTTCATGTGTTTCGAAAATTAAAGAATATTAGATAACGAAACTACCCCAAATTTTCCGTAAGTAGAAGCACACATATGTCGAGGAACTAACAAATAAATTTTATGTTCTATACCAGAACTGTTATCAATATAAAAGTTATGGTTTATTTCTTTTTATCCTTTTTCTAAAGAGAAAAACTTCTGACAAGAAAATAATCTAACTATTTAGTTCAACCGCTCTTTGGTGTCATGTTAAAATGTTGGGTACTTGGGCTGGGCCACCCGAACAATGAACTGGGCCAGTTCGTTCATCCAACGTATTGACTCTTCAAACAAAGTGATGAAGTATTCAAGGCAGAAATTCAGAAATAGCCAGATTTACAAGTGGTCATTTAAAAATAGCTGCACTTTTAAAAGTAATCGAAATTTAGCCACTGGAACTCCAACATATTATACTGGAGTTCCAACATAAGTATACTGGAACTCCAATATAATATAATGGAGTTCCAGCATAAGTATACTAGAACTCCAACATAATATACTGGAGTTCCAGCAAAGTATACCGGTCTAGTATAATATGCTGGAAGTTCATACGCAGCTGCTCGAATCTCCAGTATATTATGCTGGAACTTTTCGCATGTTGGAGTTCCAGCATAATATGCTGGAAGTTCATACACATGTGTGTCGAACTCCAGTATATTATGCTAGACCAGTCTCTGTTGCAGCAAAATAGTGGCTATTTTTCAATGACATGGCAAATGCTGACATGAAATAATAATCGACATGGTGGTGGTCGTAATATTTGCCACCGATGTGGTATGAAAAATTATTGGGCACGAATTTGTCGTACACCTGAACATTTTGTCAAACTTTATCAAGCATCTATAAAAGGGAAACAAAATACAGTTGAGACTCACTTGACCTTTCAAAATAATGTTGAGGCGGGCCCTATAAATAATCATGATAAAGTTAAAGCAAACTTTGCCTATAAAAATGAGATTTTTGAAGGCCTTGCATATATTACTCATTTAAAAGTTGGACACTTCTTTAAGCATCATAAATATATCACACACGATCTTCAGATACTTGACCAAAAAAAAAAGAAAAAAAAGAAATTACATGTAATACACATCAATTAATTACCCTACATATTAATTTAGTCAAAGAACAATAACTACCAAATAAACTTACCCCCTAATTAACAGAAATTACTCCATCTGTTCTAAACCTTGGACCAAAATTAAACAAAGCCTTTTATTATGGAAACCTTTGTCCTTATTTTCTTCTATACAATAAACAATTACTCAGTAAACTATTCATTATATACTATTATATATAGCATATTAATATTACAAGTAAAACAAAATATACACAATAAATAAAATAAAGGTATATTTGGTTTGAATACTATATTTCAAATTAAAATATTATGGTATATTTGGTTTGAATACTATATTTCATTAAACTATTGTAATTTGGTATATTTAACAAATTAGAATATTGTGTTATATTTGATTTGAATACAATTTTTAAAATTAGAATATCGTATTATGTTTGATTTAAATATTGTATTATGTTCGGTTATTTTAATAATATATACTAAATTAGAATATTGTAGTTTGTTTGATTTGAATATTGTATTTTTCATTGATATATTGTGGTTTATTGGTTTGAATAGTATATTATAATATTTTATTTTAGTTTAAATTTTTTATCCCAAATAAGAACATTTTCACCTTATTTTAATTTTTCTTTTGATTACATAGATGGAAAGAAAGAAAAAAAAAATTGGTATTTGAACTTTTTGGTGAAAAAAGCATAATCCCAATTCCTTAAAATGGGGGATGAAAGAGTGTTTTAAGGGATTTATTAAATTGGAGAGAGAGATAATTTAGTTTTTTAAAGTGTGAGACTTGTCTAATGGTATATAATGATATTAAAATTTTTAAAAGTAATAAACTTTTATAAAATAGGTATACAAAGTAAAATAAATATTTTAAATGTATATGAAGTTAACTGGTGTTTTCAGTGGGCATACCATGTAGATTAACTTATTTTTTATCATATAATTGAAAACTAACCAACATTTACAAAATATTTAAAAATAACTATTGCTTAATGCGGAAATAAAATTTAAACAAGAGTATCCTTGGCTAATACACAAGAAACATGGTGGAGTTCGAGTTTTTACAAGTAAAACTCTAATATATTGTGTTGGAGTCCATAAAAAAACACTGCAGTTTAGGAACAAATATTAAATTTTAGGAAAAGATATTCAAGACTCCGGGAAAAAAATACTGGACTTCGAAAATTCAATAATTTCTTTTTTAGGGGTGTATGTTCATTTATCTACCTAAAGTCTTAAAAGGATAAAGAAGTTTTAAATTTAAATGAATGCATCAGTTGAGAAATTGGTAGTCAATGCCGTAAAAATGATGAAGCAATGATTGTCAAACTGCTTCCATATTTTAATCATAGAAATGCTTAACCATACGCTCATGTTGCTGTCTTTCTTTGAACTACTCTAGTTTCAATTTAGACGGGTAATTTGACATGTTACGAAATTTATATTTAAGAGAAAAGAGAAATTTTTAAAATTTATGATCTTAAAAGCTTAAGTGGTAAAATTTTGTAGGCTATAATATTTGTGTGGTTATAAAAGTTTCTCATTAAGAGTAAAATTGGTAAAATGAAAAGTTTAAAGTTGAATTATTTCCAATTATAGAAATGTGTCATTCTTTTTAGAACGGACTAATAATAAAATGTGCCATCTAAATTAAAACGGATTAAGCAGTATTTATATATGCTCGTTGCACGAAAAATATTAAATATATTTTTTATACAATAATATTATTTAAAAAATACGATACACACAAAAATGCATGTAAATGATATTATTTTATGACTATGTAAATGCAATGAATATTATTTTTTCTTAAATTACAATTTTATTGTTTAAGTACTTGAATTTTTTTTTAAAAATAAGATAAAGTTTGCATTTAAAATATTTTAAAAAATTATCATCTTTTTGTTTTCTTCATGAAATAGTCGATAATATTATTATATAACCTCGTTAACTCATAAATATTGGTGTAAAAATATAAAAATATATCCCTTCGAAATATTTTGGCTGACCGAGAAACCTTGTTATGGTGTAATTTCATTTGTATATTGTTCTTACCGATGGTCATCGTTTGTGAGAATGTTGAAATGTGCTGGCATAGTTTGGACTAGATAAATTTTTTGAGAATAATAGATTTTTAATTAAGAAAATATATTGGTGATAGCATTAAGGGCAATGGTTTTTTTTAAAGATGTGGATTTTGTGGGTAAGTGTTATATAATGATAAAGTTAATTACTTATCTTTTGAAATTTAAGTGTTATTTAATTTTTTTTAGGCATTTTGCTGCTTGGATAATTTTGTAGTTTTTCGTGTTGATGGTTACAAAATTACATCTAACTTCCACATAACTTAGCCAAAAAATCATGTCTAGTATATTTAGAAATGCCGCATTTATAACTATATTAGCAAAATTAATCGTACTAATTCTAAACAAACTAATTTTATTATACAATATTATTTTTATTTATCTTATCATGGCCAATTATTTTGAGCAATGCTAAGTGACTCATTATAATTCGGTTGTCACTTAACTTAATGTGAATACTTGAAAGAAGAATTCACATAAATAATTATCTACATAGGAGAACATATAAGAATCAATCATGAAGGTAGGTTAGAATTGTTGTTTCAAACTCATGTTTGTGAAGCCATCATTCGGGATTAAATTTTTGGGTGATTTATTTTTCTTCCTTTTTTCTTGTTTCTGTGCAAAAAAAAATATTAAGTATACAAATAAATTATAAAGTACATCGCAAAAATTTATTTCTTTTTTCATTGGAAGGTTTAATAAATAAATCAAAAGATCGCTTAACAAACATGGAGAAAGTATTAATTTTCTTAAATGTGAGGAGAAGTATTAATTTTTCAAAATTGACAGGTTTAACTTTTTATTTTAATTTTATGTCTACTATTATAAAATAATATCGAAATTTTGTTGGAGTTTTGTCCTAATATTATAAACTTAACATGTTATTAAATTATACTATCTTTGGCTAATGAGCATCAATTTCGTGTTGTGTTTTGCGTTCGTCAAATTTTGACGTTGTTGTCGGAGATTGACAAACAATAGTGTTCAAAATAATTTTTGATGCTAATTCTGGTCTCAATTTTATTTTATTCTTTACGATTTTTCTCTTTCGTGTGCAGGAAACATGTTAAGTTCGTTGGTGTATGACTCGATCTTTTTCAAAAGAAGTAATACCCTACAAACCGAAGTTGAAAAAACACATGCGACAACTGATAAAAGAGAAAGAACTCACCGGAAAATTCTTGGGGCAATCTTCAACCCAAGAGAACATGGCGAAAAATGGTGAGGAGGTGGTTGATTAGCTGCACGAGAAGTATCCCAACAGGAAGCAGTTGTACGGGCTGTTGCTGAAGCAGCTCTCAGAGCTGATGAAACAGTTGAGGGGAATGGAGGACAAAGATTCAACATGAACTGAACTCTATTTGAAGATGAGTTTGAAAATAATATTCCTATGCCTGGACGATTATTGGGAGACTACGCCAGGTCAGTCTACAACTAAGGAATATCTAGTGTGAGACCTCCTCCGATCGCAACCATTAATTTTGAGATCAAGAAAGGGATACTTCAGACCATTAAGAACAATTGTGTCTTCCGAGGCAAACCCAATGAAGATCCAAATACTCAATTGATGGGTTTTGATGAGATTATGAATACCTTCCAACACAACTGGGTATTGATAGATATTGTCTACTTAAGGACATTCCCTTTTTCACTGAGGGAAGATGCTAAGCACTGGTTATGGAGTTTGCCGACTAGGTCAATTCAAACTTGGAAAGATATGACAAAAAAGTTCCTTAAAAAATATTTTTCAGCGACAAAAACAGGACAAAATTGAAGAGAGATCCACAACTTTAAGCAGAAAGATACAGAAACGGTGTTTGAAGCATGATAAAGATTTAGGTGTCACGACCCAAAATCCAAACATGATTGTGATGGCGCCTATCGTGTTACTAGGCAAGCCTACTTCCCGAAATATTACTATTGATTGATTTTAAGAATTTAATAAAACAATATCAAAATTTAAATTTCTCATAAACTAAATCAACTCTAAATAATATAAAGTAAAGAAACGAGCCTCAAATATCAGGGTGTCACTAAGTCACAAGCGTCTAAAACTATGAACTAATATATATAAATTGTCCAAAAGAAGAAATAGATGATAAAAGGAGTAACAAGGTCCTGCGGACGCTGGCAACTACCTTGCAATCTCCACAGATAGCCGGCCTGAGATCAACGACCGCCGCGCTCTAACTCACCTGGATCTGCACATAAAGTGCAGGGTGTAGTATGAGTACAACCGACTCAGTAGTAACAGAAATAACTAAGGAACTGAGTAGTAGTGACCAGCTAAGAAAAACAGTCCAATTATTTATTTTTCACAATTTATCAATAACATGAATAAACAGGTAAATTCCCATAAGTATCACAACATATAAGCAAAATAATAGAGGCTGATGTAAACATGAACCATAATTTCTACGACTGAGTACAAATAATGTGAGCATGAATAAAGCCTAAACATGATCTCTAACATGAAGACAAACAATTTCAACAACAAGTAAACACATAACCACAAATAATATCCATTAATCCTCACAGCCTCACAGGATGGACCAAGTCTCAATCCCTCGCGGTGCACACCCACACGCCCATCACCTAGCGTGGGTATCACCTCCAAACAATCACATGATATCAAGTTCTCCGGGTTTATACCCTCAAAGCCAGAGTTAAAACTGTTACTTACCTTAGCAGCGTAAAATCCTACTCCGGGGTGCCCTCGTCTCTAGACTCGGTCTCCAAAAGCTCCAAATCTAACCATAATCAGATTAATATCATCAACATAGGCTAATGAATCGAATCCCACAATAAAAATTACAAAATATGCCAAAAATTCGAAATCAGCCAAAATCCGACCCCCGAGCCCACATCTTGAATTCAATCAAAAATGGAAGAATCAAAACCCTCGTTCTCTCACGAGTCTAACCATATAAAATTTATCAAAATCGGACTCCGTTTGGTCCCTCAAATCCCTACCTAAAACTCTCCAAAACTCAAGCTCTAACTCCCTCAATTTCACTTTGAAATCATCAATCAAATCCCAAAAACGAAGATGGATTCATAAACTATAACCAAAAACTAGTAGATAACGCTTACCCCAATCCATATGGTGAAAATCGCCTCCAAAAATCGCCCAAATCTGAGCTCCCCAACTCAAAATATGACTGAATGAACAAACCCTAGCTTTATATATTTTTTTATTCTGCCTCGTTTCTTTTGCCAAACGATTCCAAAACTTGTTTTTCTATGCCTCAAATGGACTCCTTATGAAATTCTAGCCAAGTTAGGCTTTTGAATCGCTCAATTTGACTATAATGAAGGAGATATGTAGGTTTTAATATTTGCAAATAGTGCAGATTTTTAAATACGCCGTCAGTAGAAATTTCGTAATTAATCTGAAAAATCTGGCAACCCTATTTTTAGTAAAATGACCATAAATTCCTCATATGATGTCCAAATTCGACGATTGTTTTTGCTACGAGTCCGTAATTACGATAAGGATCTAATGCTTGATTCAAAATAGAAATCGGATCTCATTTGTTCAATATGATATCATTTATGCTTGAAAAAACGACGTCGAAACATAAGAAAAACGAGCACAAAGCAGCCCAAACCTATCCGAAACTCACCCGAGCTGCTCGAGACCCCGTACGAACATACTAACAAGTCCCATAACATAATCCGAACTTAGTTGAACCTTCGGAACACCCAAAACAACACCAAAACACCAGATCAACCTCGAATTCAAGCCTAAGAACTTCTAAATTTCCAACTTTCTCCAATTCAAACCTAATTCTACCACGGACCTCCAAATTACATTTCGAACACACTTCTAAGTCTAAAATCACCCAATGAAGCTAACCGAATCATATAAATCCAAATCCGAATTCGTTTACTCAAAAGTCAAAAACATGGTCAAACCTTTCAAAATTAGAGCTTCTAGTTGAGACCATTCTATCAAATCAATTCCGGATAACCTGAAATACCAAAACCGACGATTCACATAAGTTAAAACACATCATACGGAGCTACTCATGCCCTTAAACAATCGAGCGAAGTGAAATTGGTCAAAATGACTGGTCGGGTCGTTACATAAGGATATTGTGAGAAGATATCAGCATCATGGAGTAGACTTATGGATGCAACTCCAAGATTTCTGGGATGGGCTGGCACCCTATGGTAGAAGGACGCTAAACAACACAGTTGGAGGCTCTCTAATAAAAAAACTCATGAGGATATTGTTGTAATTCTATATGAATTATTTGAAGATGTAAATTAATGGTCTGCAGATGATAATGAGAGAAGCAAAAAGTTAGGGGGGTACATCAAGTGAATTCTAACACATCAGTGCAAGCCGAGATAGACACCATCGACAGAGAGATACAAAAGTTAACCTTAGCCAAGGTCCAGATCCATTCATCCTTGGTTTGTGATTTTTTTAGAATGGGTCACCCAACGCATGAGTGTCAGGCCACGACTACATATGAAATGATAAATGATGTGGGGAGCTTTGATAGAGGGAACTACCAAAATGGCAACTATTTTAACTCAATGGGTCAGAGTCACCCAGGTTTTTCTTGAAGTTCACCGGGTGATAGTGCGACAGTATGGAAACAAAATAACTCCAGACCCCAACTCCAGACCCCAGGGACAAGAAGCTTCACGTTTTCAAAATCAGTAGAGGCAGCAATATCAACCTCCACAATCTAATCAGTGTAGCATGGAATATCTGATGAATGATCTATTATTAAGACAAATGAGAGGCTTGAAACCCATGGATCAGCTATACAAGAACATGGTACAGATATCTGAGAACAGGGCATGACCATTCGAAACTTGGAAAGATAGGTGGGACATTTAGTTAATCTATTATCCAGATAAGGCTCTAGGAACTCTCCTTGCTGATATGGAGAGAAATCTAAAATAGATAATAAATCCAGTGTCTTTGAGGAGTGGGCACATATCGGAGGATCCCATGGAAAAACAAAAGGATGAGCTAATTGAAAGACATGTGGATGTTGTGGATGAGTAGATAAATAGCAACATTCAAGAAGGTGAAGTGGTGGTAGATGATGGTCTGAAGAAGAAGGGAAAGACTACAACTCAGAATAAGAAGAAGAAATATGGGAATGCAATAAATGAGGTGACGGAGGAAAGCAAACACATGCCTGCTTTACCTTTCCCTCAGAAGAAGAGAAGAGAGAAGCTTGATAAATAATTTTGGGGCTTTCTAGAAGTGCGCAAGCAGGTGCATGTGAATATACTTTTCACAAAGGTGCTTTCACAGATGCCAACCTATGCTAAGTTCCCGAAGGGGATATTGTCCAACAAGCGAAAAGTGGAAGATACATCGGTTGTCAAGCTCACAAAGCATTGTAGTTCCATTCTGCAAAATAAGCTCCATCAAAAGTGTGGAGATCCAGGGAGTTTTACTATACCTTGCTTTTTAGGAAGTGCTACGTTTGAAAAATCTTTTGTGATTTGGGTGATTCTATTAATCTTACTCCTTTGTCTATTTTCAGGAAATTGGAGGGAGAGACTGGAGATTAGATCGATACCTGTGTCTTTGCAGCTGGCGGATCAGACCACTATCATACTTGAATGAATAATGGAGGATATGCTAGTTCGTGTGGATAAATTTCTATTTCCTATGGACTTCATTGTGGTGAATATGGAAGAGAATAGTGAGATATCTCTGATTTTATGGAGACTCTTCTTGGCTACTGGCAACAAGACATTCAAAAAAGGCATCTCTTACTCAGAGTGGGGGAAGAAAGGGTGGTCGTCAAGATGGAAGGAGCAATGAGGGCCCTAAAGGAGAGAAATGGAGAGAGTAAGCACGATAAGTGTGGGGTGTTCCCAAAGAAGGCAGAAAAGAAGCTCTCAGCATGGATATGTGCATTGGGTCGGGCGTGCAAAGGAGATCCTGATTTCGATTCAGACCTCGACTAGATGAATCAGGGGAGTTTCCTTTACCTCTTGCCTTTTATTTGTGTGTCATGGAGACATGCCATAATTTAAAGTGTGGGGTGAGGAATGTAAATGTTTACATGTGTGTTTATTTTCTTGTGTTTTGTTTGGATTCTTTTTTTTATTTTTCCCGATGATAGATTTCCTCGCCTGTTTTCTTGAAGGAACAAAGTCAAAGAAAAATATTTTGCTTTTCTTAGGTAGTGTAATAATTTACCCTTGGTTTTTCTTTGTGCCACGATTCTTTTCCAAGGGGTTTTCTTGAATGATTGTAGTTAGTTTGAAGTCTTGTGCTATGATATTAAATGGAGATAACTTTTCTTGAATATGTTGCGCCTCTGAGAGTAGTGAGTGCCTTAGTTGTGACACCTAGGCTCATTTCTTGACTCATGTATAAGTACCTTAAAATATTTGATTTTGATGTTGCTTAACTACTTTAACTAGAGAGGCGACATAGATCCAGTCCTAAGTGAGTTATGTGCCAACGTATGTGTGATATTTTGTTGATATTTTGTGCATGTCAGTTGATGTCTAGAACTTGACTTGGGTGTTTTCAAAGCAAAATAGTAGTCTTGTTCAGTCTAGGAAGTGATATAAGCATTTCTTTGTTGAGCCAATTATATGCTTATGACCCGCCTAATTGTTGTATATCCTAGTTAGCCCCTTTGAGCCTGTAATCTTACTTCTTTAGCAATCACACTGCAAGCCTGATCTATTTTGTTTGAATTGACTATCTATTTGAACCTTTTACCTCTTTTGAGCACTTGAATTTGTTATGAGCTTGTAAAAACCAAGTTGAGGTATGGTCGGATTTTTAAATGGAACCATTGAAAAAGGAGAAAGGTGCATTGGTTGAAAAATTGTGAGAGCCATTTGTAGGGAATTGAAAGAAAAAAGTTAGTTTGCTTGAGAAAAAGAAAAAAAAAATTAGAACTTAGAAAAGCAAAAAACTTTATTCCCTGCTAGTGGTAGGTCTCATCTTATTTTTGTTTAAAGATAATTGGAGCTTGATGCTATTGTGTGTGAAGGTTGGGGTTTGGTTCAACGCTAATGTGGGATTTAAAGTGTTAATGTTTATGTATTAAAGTGAGGTGTAGTCACTATATTCAAATGTATCCTGCCCATATTGCAGCCTACATAACACCTAAAATAAAGTCCTACTTGATCTTTGACTGAATGAGCTCAATTAGTAGAGTATTATTCTACGGGACATATGGTGCGTCTTCTGTGGCACATGAATTTTAATTCTGAGCGTGTGTGAATTTTTTCTATCTTGAATTCCTATTTGTTCTTGAATTTTATTATATGTGGAACTACTCTTTATCTTTGGTGTAAGGGCACATGATTTGCGAAGGAAAGATTAAATTCTTTGGCCTCTGTGTTAGAGTAAGTGAGGTTTTTGAAATACGTGGTGTCTGTGAATCGAGTCTTGATGCTAGGATGTTATGATAGGGTGCTTAGTCTGCTTTAAATATTCTTGTCATGATGAGTTAGGAGAGTTGCTTGAACATGTCATCTCTATGTGAATTGCAGTTTGATTGCTCGAGGATGAGCAACAGTTTAAGTATGGGGTGTTGATGGTAGGCTAGAAACACGTATTTTTAGTCATAGTTTGCACTCTAATTAGTGCATTTTACTTGTGTTTGAGCTTAAATGATAGTGGATTGCACTTATTACGTGTTTTATGCATTGTAGGAAGTGATTCCGAGTTAAGAAGATAATATGGAGCTAAATCGAACAATTTAGAGCTTTGAAGTCTAAGTAAAAGTCCTAGAAATTAAATCGGGATCGCGTTTGGGGGTCGAGAGCCAAGTCTGCATATCAAAACATGAAGAAACGAATTACTCTGGAAATTTTACACAACCGCGCCGCGTGGGCGGCACGACAGTGTATTCTGTTGCTGTCCATCAGAAATCATTCTCTGAACTTCTCCACTGAAACACTGTGTGGGGCGCTGTGCCGTGCGCCGTGCCTGTGCAATTTTTACAGAGTATTTTTCTATTTCGGCCGGGTCCACCCCCACATGGTATAAATACAACAAAAAGATATTTTTGAAGGGACTTTGGACTTTGGAAGATTTTGGAGAGAATTGGAGGCTACAAGATACAAGAATCTCTCCATCAATTCAATATGGGAGTTTGGATTAATGTTATATTGCTGTTTTCTTACTCTTTAATTCTATTTGTGATGACTTTCTCCATATCTACGGAATAGTTTACCTTATAGTTTGACATGATTTGGTGACTTGGTTGTTGTTATGGACTTGACTACTATTTAATTTCTTGAGTTTATTGAAGGATCTTTAATATTAGTTGTGATTTTATTCTTTATAGTGTTTATTCGAAAGAGGAACATCTTATTGAATACTATTGCAGCATATGCCGTAGTTTATTTTGGCGATTATTTGAAGTAATCGAGAGACCTTTTTGAGTTACCGTATAAACGAAGATTGAGAAATATTCGCGTGAAGTTTCTCTTAGATCATTCCTACCAATTGAGTCTTGCAAGTTTCACTACACTTCACATTAGTTTATTTGAAAGATTTAGATTTAATCGAGAGAGGAGTCTAAATCGGAAGTATAAGCTGATCACCTATTGAATTTGTGAGAATCGATAGAACCTCAAGAGTGAAATATAACAGTGTCATATCCAGGATAGCAGTCTTGCACCTATCCTGAATAGCGTTAAACCAGAAATTACTTGAACACTATTTAAATTCAATCCTTGTGGAGACGATAATTAAACTATACTATCTTTGGCTAACGAGCATCAATTTCGTGTTGTGTTTTGCGTCGTCATGCACCAATATTTATTAGTTGACGGGTTTATATAATAATATTATCTACTATTTCAGGAAGAAAATAAAAAGATTATAAATACTTTTAAATTTTTAAATTTTTAAATCCAGATTTAACCTTTTTTTTCCGATTTATTCAAGTAAATAAATAACAAAATTATAATTCAAGAAAAATAGTTGAATTTGGATAGATTTGAATGTAGGAATATCTAGTATATTTACATGTTCATTAAATAATATCATTTATATGCTTCTTTGTGTCGTAGTTTTCAAGTCGTTGTTTTGATGACTGACAAAGAAATACATGCATGAACCAGGTCCATACACAGTATACACAGGGCACAGGCAGATTCGAGCACGAGGCATGCACGTGAAGGAGATAACCATAAGTGGTTATATTTGATATCTCATGATCGAAAAGGTTGCATATTTGATAAGGAGCAGGACTCCTTACTTGAATAGAATTTTATCCAAGATAAGGAAAGCGTTAGAAGTTGAACATAACTAGAACTCTTCCACCAAAGAAGAGTATAGTATTAGAGATCTAGTTATTTCTTATTCTACTAACTCTCTCTCTCTCTCTCTCTCTCTCTCTCTATATATATATATATATATATATCAATTCGTTCTCTTTTACAGGTGACACACAAACGCTGAAGTTAAGCAAGAATTGAGAGCAAAATAACAAGGCATTTTGTAAGCAATTCCTGTGTGATTCAAGTGTGCGACCTGAAGCTACATGAACCATATAGAAGAACCAGTTCCAAGTGTCTTTCTTTTATTCTAGTTTCATTGCAGTAGGGCTTTTGAGTTGTAACTTTTAGCTTTCTCTAGAAGCATTTGTACTAGGTACTCTGAGGGTATTGCTCAAGTTAGAGCTAACTTAAAGTTGTCGCAACAGCCTAAGGCTGGTTGCCACAATGGGTTAGAGGTAATCCTTAGGTTTACAAGAGTTTTGTAAATGCTGTTTTTGGTTCAGTGATTTAGTGAAGTGTTGGAAAAAATCCTACTGGGTAGTAGGTCGTGATTTTTTACCTTTTGAGCCAGGTGTTTTTCACATAAAATACTTGTGTTCTTTATTTTCTGCATTTATTATTCTACAGTTGTAGTATAAGGAATACATAGAAGAACTAGGTCCTTTTATAATTTGTGCACGCGAAAAATTGGACACCACACAAATCACTCCCTATTGTGTGGTATTGAAGTATAAAATATCAATTGGTATCAGAGCGGGCTGTCTTAAAGAGGCTAACACCTTAGGATAAGATCCATATGAGTGTATCACCTAGAAATTGGGAAAGGCAATCCACCGTTAGGTCACCGCTCTTCAATGCCCAATACTATTCTTGGTGGAAGTCAAGAATGAGATATCACATTCAAGGAGAGGACTATGAGCTATGGGACATTGTCATTGATGGTCTACTGGATACCTTCAAGAAAAAATGTTGAAGGTGTAGATGCGCCAAAGACAAGAGCTGATTGCAATGCTGAGGATCTGAAGAAATGGGAAAAGAAGGCCAAAGCCAATAAATGACTTGTTTGTGGACTTGGTCCAGGTGAGTACTATAGAATCCAAGGATGTTCCATTGCTAAGCTAATTTGGGACACACTGCAAGTGGCCCATGAAGGAACAACTCAGGTGAGGAACTCTATTTTACTCTCAGTATGAGTACTTTGCTATGAAGGATGTAGAAACCATTCAGGTGATGTACACAAGGTTCACTATATTGACAAATGAAATAAAATCTCTTGGAAGGATTATCCCTGAAAAATAAAGAGTTGAGAAGATACTCACTAGGGTCTTGCCAATTACTTGGGAAAGCAAGATCACTGCAATGCAGGAATCAAAGAATATTGCCACTCTCCCACTAGATGAATTGATTGGGAATCTCATTGCCTATGAACTTAAGAGACAAACCATGAAAATGGATGCACCTAAGAAGGAAAAGAGTTTGGCACTCAGAATCACAAAATGTTCTGATCTGGAAGATGATGAAATGGCAATGCTCACCAGAGACTTCAAGAAGTACCTAAGGAGAGGAAAAGGTTCTTCAAGAACTGGAAGCTACAACAAGGCAAGAGTAGAGAAGCAAACCAATGATGGCTGCTACAAGTGTGGAAAGACTGATCATATAATCAAAATGAGAAATTGAATAGAAGAAGGAAAGAGCTGAGCGAAGGAATAGGAAGAAGGAACAGGTTCATCCCAAGAAAGGCAATAACAAAAGATCAACCAAGGCTATGGTCGCTGCTTCGGGAGAAAGCTTAGACGATGATGATGATGATGATGAACTAGCACTAATGGCTATTGGAGAATCTGATGAAGAAACTAAGGTAAGTGTCTTTCATCTCAAAGAAAAGATTAAATTCTTGTCTAAAGAAAGATTATCTGAATTATTACGAGAGCTGATTGATGAATCTGGATATGTCAATGAAAAGGAATAGTTGACAAAAGAATGTGTGATATTGAAAGCTAAGTGCAAAAACTTGGAACTTAGGGCTTGTGAAACTGAAAGTGAAAATACTATGTTGAAGAACCAAGTTCATGCACTTGATATAACTGTCCTAGAACTTAAAACCAATAATGTAAAATTGAAATTAGGAACAGGTAAAAAGACAGCCGATCACACACAACTCACTCTAGAAGAAAATATAGAAATATGAAAGATGAGTTATATAAAAGGGATGAACTGGTAAAAGTTTTAAAGGAGGATCTGAACAAGGTCAAGCATGAGCTAGACATAAATTGTAAATGGAACAGGTCCTCTAATACACTTTCATGGCTATAAGAGCACTGTAGTAGCAATAGAAGAGGACTTGGCTTTGGAAAAAATGCACCTAAGTGGGATACCAAGAGCAAGTACCTTACACTCCTTGAGAAAAAGATTCGCACACACTGCAGAAACAGTGGTCACTACAAGAGTGATTGTACTGCAAAAGAAAAGGCAGATCAAAAGAACAAAAAATTTCTTCTAGGAAAAAATAGGCTGCCAAGTTGGGCTAAAAAACTTGATTTATCCTTTTGCCTATAGAAAGGGACCCAAAATAGTTTGGGTTCCTAAGACTAATTCCTTATTTATTTTTGCTGGTCCAAGTAAAGGGAAACAATCAAATATGGTACATGGATAGTGGCTGTTCTAAGCACATGACAGGAAGAACCAGTTCCTTTCACTTGAGGACCTTAAATGAGGTAATATATCCTTTGGAAACGGAATGAAAGGTGAGATCATTAGTGTTGGAAAGGTAGGAAAGACTGATTCTCACTCTATTGAGAATGTCTACTTGATAGATGGACTGGAGTACATTCTAATAAGTGTATCACAATTGTATGATAAAGGTAACATAGTAGCTTTCACCTCTACAAAAAGCTTTGTGATTAATCTTACTACTGACAAGATAGTTTTGTAGGGAAAAAAGTGAATAACATATATGTGGTGGATCTATCCACACTTTCAGATAATGAACTCACTTGCTTAAGTGTATTGGACAATGATCTTCTCCTTTGGCACAAGGAGACTTGGACATGCAAGTCTAAGTCAACTCAACAAACTAGTCTCCAAGGACTTGATGATAGGGCTGCCTAATATTAAATTCAAGTAAGACAAAGTTTATGAGGCTTATGCAAGGGGGAAGCTGGTAAGATCCTCTTTTAAAAGATGGAAAATGGTAAGTACCACCAGGACAATGGAACTGGTCCATATGGATCTTTGTGGACCAATGAGAACATTGAGCAGAGGTGGTAAGAGATATGTTATGGTGCTTGTTGATAATTACTCTAGGTTTACTTGGACACTATTTTTAACATCTAAAGATGAAGAATTTGGCATGTTCACTCCATTTGTTAGAAAAACTCAGAAACAACTAGGTAATTAACTTGCATCAATTAGGTGTAATCATAATACTGAATTTGAAAATGCTAAATTTTCTTAATTTTGATGAGCATGGCATAGATCATAATTTTTCTGCTCCTAGGACTCCATAACAAAAAAGAGTAGTTAAAAGAAAGAATAGGACATTGGAGGAAATGGCTAGGACTATGCTACTTTCTAGTAAATTGCCCCATAGCTTCTGGGAAGAAGCTGTGAACACTGCATGCTACATCATAAGTAGGTGCATGAATAGATATCTTGTTGAGAACCTATGAGTTACTTAAAGGGATAAAGACAAATATATCCTACCTTAGGGCGTTTGGATGCAAGCGCTTTGTGCATAATAATGGAAAAGACTCCCTGGTAAGTTTGAACCCAAAAGTGATGAGAGAGTATTCTTGGGATATTTTTCACATAGTTAAGCTTATAAGATTTACAACAAAAGAGCTATGTGTGTAGAAGAAAGTGTACATATTGTTTTTGATGAAACTAACATTCTTTCTGAGAGGCAGGAACAAGATGATGAAGTAATTGGACTAGTAAGAAACTCAAATGAAACCACAACCCAGCCTGAAGCTGCACCAGTGGAAGGAATAGGTGATGGAACAAGTCCTTCCACCCAGGGAAACCTGACAAGTGGAACTGAACAGAGAGGAACTGATTCTCAAACCTCAAGGGAACCTGTCCATGAACATGTTCCTCAACAACAAAACATTGAAGGAATATCTTGGGGAAACCAGTTGGTTGTGAAACCTTACAAGTATAAAAGTTCTCAGCCCATTGGGAACATAATCACTGATCTAACCTATGGAATCAAAACCAAATCTTCTATGAATAACCTTTGTGCTTTTGATGCTTTTCTATCTCTTATTTAACCTAAAAATATTTTTGAGGCTTTGCAGAATGCAGACTGGGTGAATGCAATGCAAGATGAACTCAACCACTTCGAGAGAAGTCAAGTTTGGCATCTAGTACTAAGACCTAAGGACAGATCAGTGATTGGCACTAAATGAGTCTTCAAGAACAAACTTGATGAAGATGGACAGTTGCAAGGAACAAGGAAAGATTGGTGGTTCAAGGTTATAGTCAAGAGAAGGGCATAAACTATGATGAGACTTTTGCTCCAGTTGCAAGATTGGAAGCAATTAGACTCCTTACAGCCTTTGCTTGCTTACATGAAATTCACTCTCCATCAGATGGATGTAAAGGGTGCCTTCCTCAATGGATATCTAAAAGAAAAAGTGTTTTTCATAATCTTTTGAGCAACTACAAATAGGTTAAGTAATGAATTTGCTAAGCTAATGGGGAGTGAATTTGAAATGAGTATGATGGATGAGCTTAATTTCTTTTTAGGCTTACAAATTAAATAAAATTCAAATGGAACTATGATCCATCGGCAAAAGTATGTGAAAGATTTTCTTAAAAGGTTTAGAATGGAAGATTCCAAAGAAATTGGCACTCCTATAGCAACTGCCACAAAGTTGGATATGGATGAACCTGGTTCATCTGTTGATCAGAAGATGTATAGGGGAATGCTTGACTCTTTGTTATATCTCACCACTAGTAGACCAGACATTATTTTCAATGTAGGCCTTTGTGCTAGATTCCAGGAAAATCCAAAGGAGTCTCACTTGACTACGATCAAGACGATCTTGAGATACGTAAAAGGCACCACTGATCTCTGCCTATGACATCCAAAAGGTAGTAATTTAAACTTAGTGGGATATGCTGATGCTGATTATGTAGGGTTCCTTGTGGATAGAAAGAGCACCCGGGTACGACACACTTTCTTGGCTTGTGTCTTGGGCCACCAAAATGTAAAATTTTTGTGGACTTGTCTACTGTTGAAGCTGAGTATGTAGTTGGTACCTCATATTGTGCTCAATTTTTTTGGATCAAATAACAAGTAATGGACTTTAGAATTGATGTAGGTTGTATCCGCATCTTTTGTGATAATACCCGTGCAATTAGTATGACGAAAAACTCGATTCATCACAAAATAACTAAGCACATAGATGTTAGGAATCACTTTTTGAGGGACAACTATGAGAAAAGTTTGATTACTGTGGAATTTTGTGCAACTGACAAGCAAATAAATGACATCTTCACAAAATCTCTAAGTAGAGATCACTTTAAAAGGAACATGTTAGAACTACAGATGGTTAAGATAACCTAAAAGGAATCAGTTCTAACTTAAAAATTGGTTAGATAATTTTTGAATTCTGTAAATAATTAGATTAGGTTTTGCTCAGTCTCATACTTTCATTAGTATACTCTTGTGCCATGTGATAAAATGACTCATTAATATCTAATGATATTATCTTTATTTTCTTGGAAAGTTCTGACTTACACAAGAAAATTTTCAGTGAAGAGCCTGGCTCATCAAGATACATGATGTGTACTCTCCACTCCGCATATTTTGAAATAATTATATTTGGATCATGATAAAAAAGAGTGTCCCATTTAATCCTAATCTTCCTCAAGCTTATCCATTAAAGACGAACCAGTTGCATCTAAAAGAGTCCCACGTGCCATATTTGCCTAGATTCTAGGGAAGAGTCCAGTGTCCATGTTATACCCTACGTTTTCGTACGTAGAAGTACGCCATAAGTAAATTGATGAAAGCTCGAAAATGAGATATTACATCCCGTATTCTCGTACATTAAAATTTCGTCATAAGTTAATCGACTTAAGTTTGGGAATGAGATTATTTTGAGATTATAAGTAATACTCTATTTCTAACAAGTGATAAGTAAATTCGTGAAGGTGAAAGGGTAAGCGAATCGAAAAAAACGAGTTTCGTCGAAGTTTGTCAATTTGGGACAAAATACGGTCCGAGCTATAATATCCAGTTTTTGTGAACTAGTGCCATATAAGGTACCACATGACTATAATAGTACGGTGTACAAAGGGTATTAAAAGTGAGTAATATTTTAAGTAGTTTGAGATAATTCCTAATTATGTGAATAATTGGGTAATTATTGATTAATGAGAGATTAACAAGTTAATTAATAATTAGTGGTTGATTAATTGAAGTCTTTGGATAAAGATTGATAACCAACGTGGCAGCCCCATGAAGTGGGTAACAAAACCCATAAATGACTCATGTACTATGTGGAAAGGTGTCATATTGTTAGACCATTTATCAAGAGTGACATTCTCTTTAAGCCTTTGAACGTGATTTGCATAAACATGTGTACTTTAGCACATGAAAGCTAATGTTTTTATTACCCCTTAAGATTAGAAGATACAAGCATCACATTTCATAAAGATTGCATATGTGATTTGGCAATGGCCGGAGCTGCAACATGAGATTTTGTGATTCTAAAGAAGTACGGTGTAATTTTTCTCAAGAATATCATACAGACTTTTCCCTACTTTGATCCTCCGTTATGTTTTTTGTCGCAATTGACGTGTATTAGAGGGATTGTCAAGAGAATCGGCTCAGGTATGTTAAAGCTATCCCTTCTTTCCTTTTGGCATAATCTACACGACACAAACAAAACGAGTAAATGTACAACTTCCATAAATGACTCTATTCATAGAAGTATTAGAGGTGCCTATGTTCTTTAATTCCCATATGTCTTATTATTTTATCGTTTGTTCATGGGCCTCAAAAAATATGTAAGTTGATAAAGTTCATTTCATGATATAAATTAGAGGTATAATGGTCTTATGACGTTCCAAGAGATTTTATTGACGTACTTCTCATGTATTGCATTCATTTATACATTTACATTGACCCATGACCAGATGACGTTACACACGTATATATATATATATAT